>CALYLW010002556.1:0-11181 GCA_944989445.1 Ampullaceana balthica
CATAATGTTACCAAAAATTGGTGGACAATGTGAAAATGGCGAAGACCACTATTAAGCAAGAATCATGGGACAATTGGCTGGTGAAATACTATGATGTCACGATGGTGGAAAATAAGAGTATGTTGATCTACCTTTTTAAAGAAGGTGTGAGTTTCATTCAGTTTTACGTCGTGAACTTCGAGATATTTGACGTACTTTATAAATACCATTTGTCAATTGGTTATGGAGGACGGGACAGAATGAATGTTGAAATAACTTTCACCCAAACACAAGAACTATACCCGTCATGAAATTAAACTGTGTATTTACCTTAGTGAACCTTGCCAGCAAAAAAGGCGTTAAAAAAGGTATTGTGGTCAAGATTTTTTCCTGAATTCATCCCTCGTTGTCAGGTCGATATTATCGACTTTCAATGCAATTCTGATGGGGAATACAAGCATATAATGGTTAGCAAGATTATCCCACCAAGTTCGTGGTCCTCAAGGCCCTGAAGACAAAGAGGGCACAATAAGTAGCATACCAACTCGTAGACATATTTACGATGCTTGGTGCTCCAATGATTCTACAGTCCAATAACGGCAGGGAATTAGCAAACAATGTGGTAAGCAGTCTGAAGGAGTACTGGCCCACCTTGATGATGGTTCATGGTTAGCTGCGCCACATACAAAGCCAGGGGAGCGTCGAAAGAGCTAACCAGGACATTGAAAATATGCTTTGTGTTTGGATGCAAGTTGAAATAACTGGCCGATGGATTATGGCTTTACGGTTCTTCCAACTCAAGAAGAACAGAGCTTTCCATTCTGGGATTGGCTGCAGAGCTAAATTAGGCCTCACAACGTCGTCCCTACATGAGGATGTTTTACAAGATTTGTAATCAGAGAAAGACCTCGATAAAATAATACAGAGCATACATCATGTGCTTTATTTTGTATTACTTTCATTTTAAAATACGTAATTATCATTAACGTCTTTTGTTGTGCTCTTTTTACACTTTGTCTAAACGAAATCCGGCATTCTATAGAATACCTAGGCATCTATAGAATGCCTATGCAAAGTATGCAACAGTTTTACAAATTTCATACTTTGCCTGAAACCATCAGGCATTCTATACATTGCCTAGGCATCATATAGAATGCCTGATTTCACACATTGCCTGTTACATATATAGAAACATATATGTATATACTTATGTTTTAGTTTTAGTTTTTTTAAATTTATAATAATTATTGTTAACTCAGAAGAAGCAATATGCTGAGTATGCACTCAATTATGAGTGAGAGGCCCCTGCGGTGGTTAGGTCATGTCCGCAGGATGAGCTCGGAGAGCATTCCTAGAGCCTTGCTTTACTGTGAGCTGGCAACCGGTATGAGAAAAAGAGGTCTCCACTGCTTGCGCTTCAAGGGCACAGATAGACCATGAAACGTGAGACACTATTGCCGAGGAGCGCACCTCCTGGCGTGCAAAAGTGCATGAGGACATTCATGTTTCGGAAGCATCCCTAATAGCTTTGAGTGAAGAGAGGAAGGCCAGTAGAAAGGGCAGGGGGGCAGAGGAGCAGGAGTACAAGCCATTGTCACTTGGAGACGGATGGTTGCCATATATCATATCAATTATTTTTTTTAAAAATGCAATTCATTTAATGGTCAAAAACTGAACTAAGATGAGTAAATATCTATATATACATATAAGACGCATTTGTTGTCTGTCCGTCGTCTGTCTGTTCCCTTATAACTCAAGATCCAGACAACCAAATAACGTGAAATTTGGTACACGTACACAAAATTATAACGGAAAGGTTATTAAACAGGTTTCGTTCCATATATATAAGATACTGGGGGCTGGGGGCCCAAAATGTCGTTTTTCCCTATATGAGCTATATAAAATAAAAATTATTGAAAATTAAGACGTAAAATAATAAACATTTTGGTGTCGAGATTAACAAGATGGCGTTTATTGCCATAAATTAATGTGATGTGACGTCATAGTTTGAGTTCATATTAATTTGTAAATAGGAAACAAAGTGAAAAGAGCAGTTATTATTTTAATTTATATTTTTAATTGTTAATATACCGCTGTGGGTGTGCGTTTAAGTATTTGTGTGCGCATGTGTGAATCAGTGAGTGTGTATGTTTTTTGTTGTGAACTAAATGTTAGGAAACGGTATATTTTTATGTCTGTTAATGTTGCGCCTCTAACAAGATTACGTATTAAGTATATAATTTTATAAAATGTGTTTGCAAATTACATCTTTTTTACTTTACACTGTTTCTTTAATGTATATTCTATATGTATTTTATCCAGTCGTTCGATCAAGCTTTTTCCTTTTATTGGTGAGGGTAAAAGTCAATAATATCGTCCATCCCTGGGTGGCATAAACACTATAGCTAAGCGTGTTATACTGACTCTACACTAATTCTCCAACTTCACGTGAAGGTAGAAGCATGAAACTGTGGGAACTTGCCACATACACTATTATGACGATAATTGGTCAAAAAGAATGTAAACATTTCCACTCATAGGTGGCCGGGGGCCCCAAAACCGATTTTTCCTTATATGGGCTATATAAAACTGAATCAACACCTATTCCTCATATTCCCGAGTAGGTAGAAGCATGAAAATTTGGAAAGTCGTTGAGTACCCTCCCGCAATGGTAATAGTCGAAAAAAATATAAAATTATCACTAACTGGGTAGGGGGGTGGGTGGGGGCCCAAACGTAGTTTTTTCTTAAATGAGCTATATAAATCAGGCTCATCATTAAATCTCCTATTTCCTGTGTAGGTAGAAGCATGAAACTTTGGGAAGTTGTTATATACCCTCCCAAAATGGTAACTGGCGAAACATTAATAAAAATTATCACTCACTGGGTGGTCAGAGGCCGGAATGTAGTTTTTTTTCATATATCAAACTGACTCATCAATAATTCTCCAACTTACCGTGTAAGTAGAAGAATGAAACTTTGGGAAGATTTTGAGTACCCTCGCGCGATGGTAACATGCGAAAAAAATATATAAAATTATCACTCACTAGGAGGCCTTGGGCCAAATTGTAGGTTTTTTCCTAATATGAGCTATATAAAACAGACTCATCATTAAATATCCAATTTCCCGTGTAAATAGGAGCATGAAACTTTGGGAAGTTTTTGAGTACTCTCCCGCAATGATAACATACGAAAAAAAAATTACATTATCAGCTCGATCATCATCATCATAATCAGTCCCGTGACCGTTGCGGTCGTTGGGGAGAGCGGATGGACACATCAACAGATAACGATCCCCACATATGCCTATTTTGAGCGGCGGCCATTAATTCATGGAATTTCATCCCTGTCAATTTCTTTATGTTGTCCAGCCAGCTTTACCGTTGTCGACCTCTTCGCCGGCCCCCTTCTACAGTGCCTTGAAGGATAATTTTTGTCAGGGTATCATGTCGCAGTACATGACCAAACCATGCCATCTTGCGTCTCTTAATTGTTGTTATGATTGTTTCTTGATGACCCGCAATAGATTTGATTCGGTCCCAGACATATTCAATGATCTTATGTTCTAAATATGAGATCTGGAGAATTTTCCTCATGCATTTGTTTTCAAATGCCTGCAGCTTGCTTTCAGCTCGATAGAATGCAAATAAACAGTTTTGTACGCCTCTACAGAAAACCATATTTTAAACCCGGGTTAAGCCGGGTACTTGCCCATATAGCGTACATATAAGCATCATTTGTTGTCTGTCGTCTGTCTGGATGTTCCCTATTAACTCAAGATCCAAACAACCAAATAACGTGAAATTTGGTACACGTACACAAAATTATACCGAAAGGTTATTAAACAGTTTCGTTCCATATACATAAGATACTGGGGGCCGGGGCCCAAAATGTAGTTTTTCCTAATATGAATTCTATAAAAAATATAAAAATATCATATTTCCCGTGTAGGTAGAAGCATAAAACTTTCGGTAGTTGTTAAGTATCATTTGGGATGGCAACAGGTAAATCAATTATATAATTTATCTCTTACTGGGGGCCAGGGGCCCTATTGTAGTTTTCTTTCTTATATTTAAAACTGACTCAACACTCATTCTTCAAATTCCCGTAAAGGTAACTATGGGAACTTGCTGAAAACACTCTTATGACGATAATTGGCGAAAAATAATTAAAAAATGTTCACTCATGGGTGGCCGGGGATCAAAACCGTTTTTTTCCTTATATGGGCTATATAAAACTGAGTCAACACTAATTCCTCATAGATATAAGATGCTGGGGGCCAGGGGCCCAATATGTACTTTTTTCCTTATATGAGCTCTATAAAAAATAAAAATATTTTCCTGTGTAGTCAGAAGCATGAAACTTTCGGTGGTTGTTAAGTATCATTTGGCGTTGCTAACAGGTAAAAAATTATATAAATTATCACTTAATGGGGGCCGGGGGCCCTAATGTAGTTTTTGTTCTTATATTTAAAACTGACTCAACACTAATTTCTTCAACTTCCCGTTAAGATAGAAGCATGAAACTTTGGGAACTTGCTGAATACACTCTTATGACGATAATTGTTGAAAATAATTTTAAAAATTTGACTCATGGGTGGCCGGGGGGCCCGAAACCGTTTTTTTTCTTATATGGGATATATAAAAATACATCAACACTAATTCCTCATCTTTCTTTGTAGGTAGAAACATGAACTTTGGAAAGTTGTTGAGTACCCTCCGCGATGTTAGCAGTCGAAAAAAAATTATCACTAACTGGTGGGCCGGGGGCCAAAATGTTATACATATAAGACGCATTTGTTGTGTGTTTGTCTGTTCCCTAATAACTCAAGATCCAGGCTACCAAATAACGTGAAATTTGGTACACATACACAAAATTAAATGGGGAAAGTTCTTAAACAGTTTCGTTCCATATATATAAGATTTTGTTGTTGTAGTTGATGTTTTGTTGTTGTTGCTTTGTTGCTGTTGCAGTTGTTGTTGTAGTTGTTGTTTTGTTGTTTTTTGTTGTTGTTTTTGTTGTTGTTTTGTTTTGTTGTTGTTACAGTTGTTGTTTTGTTGTTGTTGCTGTTGTTGTTGCTGTTGTTCTTTTTGTGTTGTTTTTGCTGTTGTTGTTGTCCACATCCCTTGCCCTGCGACGACAATGTCCTTCATGTCGTTGTTGCTTTGTTGTTGTTGCTGTTGTTGTTGTTTTGTTGTTGTTACTTTGTTGTTGTTGTTGTTTTGTTGTTGTTTTGTTGTTGTTTTTGTTTTTGTTGTTTTTGTTGTTTTGTTTTTGTTTTGTTGTTGTTTTTGTTGTTTTGTTTTTGTTGTTTTGTTGTTGTTTTTGTTGTTTTTGTTTTTGTTGCTGTTGTTGTTAAACCCGGGCGAAGCCGGGTACTTGCCCCTAGTATGTTTATATTCATTGATCGGTGGTTTGAAATTTAATGTCTTTTTATGTAACGAATTCATAAAAGTATAATACGTTGTAGTAATATTTAAACATATAGTCTTTGTGATTCGAGAGACAAGAAGATTGAATGTACCCTTCACTGCATATATTTTAAGAGTATCATACAATTTTAATAACAGGAAAACTGTGCATTAATTTTACAATGTGTTTTAAGGCTAACTTTAAGAAATTTTAAATGAAAATTAGCATCACTTAAAATACAGTGAATACATTTTAAACCATGTTTCCCTGCGTAACTTTTGAGATTCATACAATCCTTCGTCAACAGCTGTTACCACAACTAAAGCAACAACAACTGTGACAACACAATCTACGACACTGACTACAAAAACAACTACACCCACAGGTGAGTTACTTAAAAACTAGACATGTTGATTTATATGTATATATATAATATATATATATATATATATATATATATATATATATATATATTATATATATATATATATATATATATATATATATATATATATATATATATATATATATATATATATATATACAAATTAAATTTTCATTTAAAAAATGATTTATTTTCTCATGTTTATATACATGTATATTTATATATATATATATATATATATATATATATATATATATATATATATATATATATATATATATTAATGTATTGATTTATATATATTCTTTAAACATTTAACTATTCCACCGTTTTAAGTAAGTTGCAGTTGGCCAGGATCGGTATATGTTGATGGTGGTTGTTTTCTCCTTAACACGACTCTTGTAACATACGACGCTGCTAAGGTTTGTATACCACACAATGTGTACAATTGTCAAAAAATAGTTTGAAAAGAGATGTTATTATTTTTAGTTTAAGTACTTAAAGTTGGTGGAAATTCTGTGATGTATTTCTTGTCGAAAATACTAGCACCATGCATAGACAATTAAGTTCTGCACTTGTTTTGGTTAATTGTAATACTTGGTATAAGTTGCACAATTCAATTGTGTTTATTTTATTTTTTCTTTCATTTTAATATTCAAAAATGGAAACATTGTCAAGAAACATAAAATAAATATATTTTAAAAAATTACTTTATACTTACATGAAATATGACATTAATTGATGTTAATAATTAATCTTGTTAAAAAGCAAAACACTAACTTGACATATTTCAAATATGATTTGCACATCGAGCCGCTAACGTTTTATACATAATTGTCAATGCTTTAGTAACTATATGATCTATGAAAATTTTAGACTATGAGACAACAACATACGTTATATTGTTAACAATTTCAGAGCTTCTGGTTCTGTTAAAAACATTAAAGATAAAATGAATAATATGTTTCTTAAGGACACTTTTTAATCCCATCCAGACGTATTGTCTTTCAATTGGTGGTGTTTTGGCAACTATAACTACAGCCAACCAAATCAATGTTATCACTCTTAGTTCTACCATTCGTGAGTATAATTACACCTCTTTTAAATCAGAAGATGTTTTGAAAGTTACATAAATATACCTACGTTAATAAATTCATATATTTGGAGAGTGACAGAGGGAAAGAGAGAGAGAGAGAGAGAGAGAGAGAGATTTCTATGATTTTAAAAAAAAATATTTTAGAAAATGCCATTTCTGCGTGGTAAAAATTGATATGAAAACACACAAGTCAATTCTAGCTTAATAACACATTTAACGATAACGTTAACACAATGAAACGTGGAACGGGCATATAAATTGAATTTTAAAGGAAATAAATAAATATAAGAATGTTTTAGCTTAGACAGAGATGAAGTTTTTACTTAACATATTTCATTAAAACTGTTGTAAGCGCAAGTAATGTAATTATAACATTGTCCTAGTCTACTCTTTTTCCTTCTTATTACTTTTTTTAACTGAACAAAAATATTATTATTATTATTATTAAACATATATAAAGAATTACTTGTATAGCTAAAATTTATAAAGGCCAGTTGTTACCAGACCTATAGGGACTGACCGTCATTTTAAAATATTTTTTAAAAAAAATTGTTTAAAGCCCCATTTAAACACAGCGTGTCATGACCCCTATGAAATTAAAATATGCTATAGTTATTTATTTTTAAAAGAAAACAAAAATTGGTTCTAATGTAATTATTTTAAAATATACAACCTAACCGCACCTTGGAGAAATATATGCGCTATAGTTTAACAATTACTTACAAATATTTAAATGTGTATGAATATAATCACACCACATATAGACTCACAGAAATAGTGAGCACGCATTGTTGTAATTCTGAAGAGAAACCTTGGAACTAGAAATGTTCCTTAAATCTGTTTCGTAGCTAGTACTTATAACATAAACTACTTAAATTGGAAATATTTCAGTTTTAAATTTAGATATATTGTTTGTTTTCCTGATGAGACAAGGCCAACCATTTCACGCTCCAGTTCCAAACCGGAAGAACGAAACATTGTATGTTTGTTCTTGCATACACACTAAGAAAAGTGTTTTCATCCATATATTTACCTGAGCATTTCATTTGATTATCTATGTTCTGTAATTCGAAGATATAAATAATTGCCTAATGTATTATTTATGTATTTATTTTCCCCAGAATCTTCTAGTATTTCTAAATTAACGATTTAACTAAAGGCGCTACTTAATGAAAAAAAAATCCTAAAAGTATTGTACATAAGTTTGCGATTGCTTTCTGAAACACAACAACTGCCTTTATACACCCCAAAACTGCCTGTTCCTCAATTTGTACAGTGGGAAAAAATCAAGTAATTAAGCAATTTTTCAAATTATGTCACGCCGCTGAGAAATGTCAAACGGCAAGGTCCTCACCCTCCTCATATCTCTCTATTTCCTCGCCACTACCATAAATAGTATTAGAGTAAATATGTTTGAATATAATACAGAAATACATAGGTAAGTATTCTTTATTCTTTTCTTTTTGAATGATATCTTTGTTTTATATCGATAACGTGATGGGGGCGGATTTATTTTGGGGGGAGACAATATTTTACAGGGTAGGGGAGGATTTTTTTAATCGGGAGGAAAATATTTTCTCCCCATGAGGATTTATTTTAAAATAAATCCCCCGGGGGAGACTCTGTATGGGGGAGGATTTATTTTGCAATACCTGCTCACAAATGAATTTTCAGGAAAAGGGATTTTCCCTTTCTGTGTGAATCGTTATGCGAATTTTCGCTCGTTAAGGAGCAACTTTTTCCAAAAAACATGTGCGCGTTATGTGAACTTCTCGTTATGAGAGGTGCTTCTTATGAGTGCTTTGACTGCATTTATCTATGGTCCCATTTTGTTGATTTCAAGATTTTACACTAAAGACTTTCAAAATTTCTTTGAGAGAAATCTTTCTCTCTTGAGTTAATTAAGTAATTATTTATGATGCAGTTTGTACTATAAACTGTTAAATAATATTTGTATGCATTTTTAGACCATAGTAGCGATGCAATTGCAATAAACATTTATGCCTTTTGTTAAGGTCTCATTCGTTGTTGGATTATTGCTTGCTCTCCGCTACACACAACATACACAAGAGATGACACAAGTCTGTGTAACGATGCAATGTTTATTCTATTATAAACAACTGTACAACTGGCTGTCTTGCCTTGACATAAAATACCTCTATATATAACGGCTGTATGCTCAAGCATGCCCTCGGTCCGACCCGACCGCTTCTGGGCGACGTTAAACTCAACTCTGTTTTACTGCAACCCTGCAGCTCCCCGGTCTATCCTGACCGGTCTGACCGCACAACACTGTGCGAACTACCCAGCTTTCTGCCACACCCCGCACTCGTCTCGACTACTCTCTTATATACCCCCCAACTGGTCTCAACTGACCCTGGCGTGTCCTCTGGTCATGTCCCTGACATATCCCGTGTGACCAGAAGTTCACTCAGACATCACTAGACATTATTCCCGTGATAGGAGTTCATACCCGTCAACAACGCCTTGACCCGACTCCAACACTGGCTCACAACAATCTCACAACAATCTCACAACACAATCATTCGCAGTGATTCTCATACCCTGACATATCCCCCCTCTTCCGTTAGATTCTACTTACGGGTAGAATCTCACAATACAACAAAGTCAGGGCATGGAATCACTGCACATTACAATTACAATAATATAATACATAATGAAATAATATCTTTCAAAATAATTTTATACACAACATTGCATGAAAAAAAACACTAGTATATACAACAGAGCATAAATCCACTTGGTCGTACCTTTATACGACTTCACTAACCCGCAACTCGTACGTTATCATTATCTTTAATCTCATGTTTTATATTTACCAACTGACTCTACTGGTTCCTCATATAAATGCCTTAAGATATTTATTCCAGGATTAGCTCCAGCATGAGATAATGTTATAGGGATAACTACTTATCCAAACTATAGACATTTCAGCCTGATTTTATTTAACCCATTACAATCAATTATATAACAATCATGTGCATATAGTAGTCATAATCAACATAATTCATCATAATACTCATAATCATGAACAAAATCATCATCATATCTCATAATTTCATAAATATATATATATATATATAAATAATTACATCTCCTTATAATGACATTTTGCCCGAGGTCACTCGGAGCCAAAAATTATAATAAAAAACATCAGCACGAAAGTACAACCATCTCATATTTATTTACAACCATCCGTAAGTACTAACTAACATAAGTACATAATCGCTATGAAACCTTACAATCATGTTCATATAATAATAATACTGGCCCGAGGTGACTCAGACCTCAATTTCTACCCAAATTAGTCCCCATGCACAAGCAACTCTACTTGTTTTTCGACCTTCGTGACTCGGCCGAATCATAAACCTGTCCTGCGAGTCCTTGTCGGTCATGGTTTGATTTCTGCTCAGTAATTATGATTGACATTACCATATCTGTCATGATCCTAGTTTGTCTGTGTCAACAACCATCTACCCGGCCGCCCTTGTCACAACAATTTTTCTTGACCTCTCAATTTCCACTATGTCTCCCCTCTATCCCCTGGTCGCCGTAACTCGACCGAATTTTGATGTAAATATCTAACCAATCAGCTCCCATATCTGCTTATTGCCGAGATAAAAAATCTGCAATAATGTTATCTTCACCTTTAATGTATTCCACGTTGAAATCGTATTCCTTTAACATCAAAGACCACCTGGAAACTCTTGAATTTTCAAATTTAGTCGTGTTCAAATATTTTAACGCTTGGTGGTCACACTGGAGCGTAAATCTTGCCCCCATTAAATAGTAGGATAATTTCTGAATTCCCCATATTATTGCCAAGCATTCCCTCTCTATTGTTGAGTATCTAGTTTCCCTGTCAACCAGTTTACGACTAATATATTTAACCGGGTGGAGCATATTGTCTCTCTTCTGCATCAAACATGCCCCCAATCCCTTCGTTGACGCATCTGTACGAACTATAAAGGGTTCCTTAATGTCGGGCAGAACCAAAATGGGGTTATTTGTTAAATAGTTTTGGATTGTATCCAATGCTTGTTGGCATTCCTTAGTCCAACATATATTATTAGGTTTACCTTTCTTTGTAAGGTCCGTCAATGGGGCTGTTATCGTTGAAAAATTAGGTATAAATTTATTGTAATACGCTATTAGGCCAACTAGTACCCTTACTTGTCTCTTATTTTTGGGTCGTTCTATTTCCAACACTTTGTTTATATTGTTCATGTCTGGTTTTAAGATGCCTGCTCCAATTCTATGTCCCAGAAATTCGATTGATTCTTTACCTA
>CALYLW010002556.1:12177-53924 GCA_944989445.1 Ampullaceana balthica
TGGCTCGGTTTTTCGACGGGGCCCCCATAGGCGAGTCGTTGTCTAGGGGTTGAGGTTCCCCCTTAGCCACAGATATTTACCACGTTGACGGGTAAAAGACTTAGCAACGCTGGGTTGTTTTCTTCAACATAAGTTTAATGACATCCAGAAGCTTTGAACATATTTATGGTACAGTACAATTGGCAGTTTACAGTTGATGGTCATACCATCCAGAGTCCTCGGCCCAGCTTGACCGGATTGGACTACGTTCACAAACTCCACACTCTATCGTACGTCTTTCACCTGTCTGCTACTTGGCAACTTAACACTCCCTTTCGACACACAATGTGCCCCTATTATACCCCCGTCTTGTCCGACCGGTTTGTGACTGGACCCTGGGTCAATCACATGTCTCCCTTTGACCGTGGTCCTGTCAATTCATTACAACTTTGCACGTACCTTGAGTTCGCTTGCCCCCGTTCCACGAGGACAAGTGTTCACAGCCCCATTTATGCGTAGTTATCCCCACACCACAACATCTGACCGTAACTGGGGCCCGTTATCTGACAAGATCTCTTCCGGGAATCCCATTCTAGAGAATATTGTTAATAGGGCCTCATAAACGTCTTGTGTTGTTATATTTTTTAGCGCAATAGCCTCAGGCCAACGAGTAGCCATATCTACCAACGTAAGGATATATCTATTCCTATTGTCACTTAATTGTAATGGCCCTACGATATCAATAGCAACCTTTTGAAAGGGTGTTCCGATCACTTCCATTTGACCTAACTCTATGGGTTTTATGCTCCCCGGTGACGTGCTTTTTGGCAAATAGGGCAAGACTTAATGAATTTTTTGATATCTATGCTCATACGTGGCCAGAAATACTGAGAAAAAATTCTGTATTTGGTTCTTCTGACTGACATGTGTCCGGCTAATGCTGTTGTATGAGCCGTTTCTAAGACTACTCATCGTATGGTTTCGGAATCACCAATTTTTTTTCAACACTGTTATCTATTTTAGAAATAAATATCCTGTACAGTATATTATTGTTTATTTCAAACGTTATTATTCCTTGTTTGGTGCTTTCCACCCTCTGACTTTTAGCTTTTTGCCATAGTTTATTTAGTCCACCATCCTTTGCCTGCTCCTCAGCTAAATTGATGTGTTCAAATATTTTTGGGATTGTACTAATCACCGTTTTCATTTGTGGTCCTCCCCCTTTATTTCGTTTATTCTGGGCCCTGGTAACTACGTTACCGTGATGGAATGGTGTGTCCTCGTCTGATCTAACATTTCCTAAAATCACATCTGTTACCGGATCTTCAAAAAGGGCGGACAAAAATCTACCGCAGAGATAAGGGGTTTTAATGTCTACTATCAGCAGTTTCAAACGTTTTTATTGTCCCATCGATAAGTTTAACTGTAAAGGTCTGATCAGTCCTGTATTTTTTTGGTATTAAACTCTTTCTGCACCCTACGATTGTACAGCCGGTGTCTCTAAGAAGAGAAGCTTCCTTCCCTAACAACAAGCATTTTTCGACATTTAAACCTACCCGTGGACTTTCTAAAAATATCGTTCATACTCCCCCACGCATTGCGTATTGCGAGACTGCCACCCTTTCTAGGTTTATACCCCTGCCACTGTATAGTACGGCCCTGTTTGCAATCTTTGCTTAGTCATCTATCCTGGCTGTACCATGGATACTTATTTCCATTATAGCTAGATTTCTGGTCTGAGTCTTTATACTGATTTCCCTTCGCAGGCATCCTATTATTGGCCCATTTCTGTCGACAGTTGGCCATTATGTGACCCCTCTGACCACAGTTAAACATGCACCCATTACTCGGCCCTCCGTCGAGCGACTTCTATACTTGCCTCCATATTCACCCCTATGTTCCGCCACACCTCCTACCAGTGGCTGTGTATTGGCTTTTCTACTTAGTTGTCCTTGTCCTGCCGACTTATATGGTCAATTTGTGTCAGTACGTCCTCACATTTGGGGCATTATTCATTAGATGCATTTAACAGCCTCTTCATTCATGTTCAATAATAACTTGTTTCTACATAATAAATCTCTCACCCCGTCAAATGTTCTCTCTGTTTTTGTACTGGCCACCCAATTGTCCAAACTTCTAACCAATTTTGAGTGAAATAATCTAAAATTATTACTCTCCGGTACTAGACTATTCCACGCTTCCCTGTATTTCTCCCCATTAAATCCTGCATGTTGCAAAAGGAGTTGCTTGACAGTGTCATAATCATGCAGTTTTGTCCTAACGTCTTCCGTCATTAAGAATGATTGTAACTCAACCGTTAGCCTTACTTGTAACTCTATCAGCCATTGACTTTTTGGCACTTTCGCCTGAGTCACTACATGTTCAAATGTCGCCACATATTCGTCGAGTTCTTGGGACCCGTCAAATTTTTGCAAATTTTTTACTATTTGTCGAAGGTCTTTGTTTTCTCTCGAGTGGCCTGTCATGTCCAGTTCAGTTTCGTCTCTCCTTTTAATTTCTGCCAATTTCAATTCGTGCTCCCTTTCTTTCTGTCTCTGTTCCTCGTCATACTCTCTCTGTTCCCTTTCATGCTTCCTAATGTCCGCGGCTTCCTGTCTTCTCTTATCTTCTCGTTCGTTTTCTTCCTGTCTTCTCTTATTTTCTCGTTCGTTTCTTCTGTCTTCTCTTATTTTCTCGTTCGTCTTCTTCCCATTGTCCTCCACTTGTCTATTACGTATTTGTTTAACTCCTGCCCCTCTAACTGTAACTTTCTCCCCGTCTCCCTAAAGTCCGCCATTATTTTATCGATATCTTGTGTTTTTTTACTTCTCGTTTCCATTGTTCCTTATTGTTCGTTTATATATGACAGGTATGCTATATCTAATTATATATATTATATTATATATATATTATTTAACAGATCAATCTTACTATAGCACACTTCCCCCAATTTAACACTATTTTATAAGTAATTAAGTACGTACTTACTGTGGGTTATATTTCAGACATAATATCCATATACAATGAAAGTCCCATTACACAATAAATATCCATTCGTAAGAAGTTCACAAAGTCACACTTTTTGTAGTTTCCTTGTCACTTAGTAATGTTTTTCTCCACCTTGAATAGCTTCTCGAACTTGTCCCGATTTGAACTGTGGTGCTGTGGGTCGTCTCGGCTCCTCAGGGTCCCACTGTAGCTGGGGCGAGATGGTTGGTTCTGCAACTTGACCTCCCGGTACAGTTTGTAATCGTCTTCTCTCGTAGCTGGCACCGTCTGGTTCCGACGTCGTTGTTTCGCTGGTTCTGGTTCGAGGTATCTCTTGTAGTTGGTGTTCTTGCTGGTAATGTTCCGTACGGGACTTGCTAGGCCTCGTCTATCAGAGAATCCGCTGATACGTTGATCGTTGCCCTTGTGTGTCTGTAGAGCGTTATGCCCTACGATGGATACAGTAGTCTGTATCAGAGGCGCTGTACTGAAAAGTACAGGCGCACATACCGCTGTGCTGATGTGGTTCCGTCCCATCTCTCGTAGTGTTTGGCGGTGCTAGGCAATCCAGAGACAATTCGGGCCCCCATGTTAAGTCTCTATGTTTAGGTGGATTGTACCTTGCTCTCCGCTACACACAACATACACAAGAGATGACACAAGTCTGTGTAACGATGCAATGTTTATTCTACTATATACACTGTACAACTGGCTGTCTTGCCTTGACATCAATACATATATATATAACTGCTGTATGCTCAAGCATGCCCTCGGTCCGACCCGACCGCTTCTGGGCGACGTTAACTCAACTCTCTGTGTTACTGCAACCCTGCAGCTCCCCGGTCTATCCTGACCGGTCTGACCGCACAACACTGTGCGAACTACCCAGCTTTCTGCCACACCCCGCACTCGTCTCGACTACTCTCTTATATACCCCCCCAACTGGTCTCAACTGACCCTGGCGTGTCCTCTGGTCATGTCCCTGACATATCCCGTGTGACCAGAAGTTCACTCAGACATCACTAGACATTATTCCCGTGATAGGAGTTCATACCCGTCAACAACGCCTTGACCCGACTCCAACACTGGCTCACAACAATCTCACAACAACTCACAATCTCACAACAATCATTCGCAGTGATTCTCATACCCTGACACATAGCTATGGAAATTACAATAGTTATACTTTCTTTTCTCGATAAAAACACCATTGTATTCCCTGACTGATAACACATAAGATTTACATTAAATTAGTAGAGAAGCATTCAGATACATTTTATTTATTTAAATTTTCATAATAATAATTGATCACAATTTTAATACTTTATGTTAAACCTTGCGCGACCCCCTGACGTTGTTCAAGGACCCCCAAATCAATTTAAATTTTCCACGGACCCCCTGAATCGGTCCAGGGACCCCTGGGGTCCGTAGGGACCACTTTGGGAACCACTCTTCTAGATGACCACAAGTTTCTGACACACAATGCTAAATTCATGTTAAACTTCGTATATTCTTCTAGATGAACCACAAAGTTTTGGACATGCAATGCTATCATTCATGTTAAAATTCATATATTCTTGTAGATCAGGGGTCGGTAAAATTTTTTGCCCATTACCCCAAAATACTAAAATGTATGTTGACGTTACCCCCGAATGTGCGAGGTCCTGCCCACACGACTCAGGGGTTTGGGGAAGCGTTGTAAGCTCAAGCCGAAAATGAATCTGGTGAGTTTTAGAGGCCTGACAAGTGCCTAAAAATGAATCTGAAAAGGATTATTCATAGATATTTTAACTCAAAAACGACACACACAACAGATTCATATTTCAGTGGTAATTTATTTGACACAATTATACAAGTTTAGAGTCAAATTTAATAGTCATAATGCACATGGTTATAGAGCTAACTCACTGGCCACTTTATAATGATAAATCGGACGTAATGCGATAAAGTTTGGTAAACACAAAGTTATACTTAAAAAAACGAACTAAATTTATAAATTTAATATAAATAGATGGACCACTAAGTTTCTGACAAACAATGCCATCATTCATGCTACGGTTCAAAACGCTATAAGCAAAAAACACAAAAATTTAGTTCGCAACTAAAGAAATATATAATTGTCTTCGGAACACGCTGAATTTATAAAAAAAAATATTTTAAAATTAAATTATAAATATTTACACATTGCACACAAGATAACTTATATATTTGTTTAAAATCCATTATAAAAGTAAGTATTTCTCGCCTGTAAAAAAGCAACGTGTGTTCTAATTAATCTAATCATTTTCACTTTATCTCATTATATCACCGACGCAGGCCTTTAGGTGCTTGTTAAAATATGGATTGAACAATTTTGCATAGCTATTTTAAATAGTGATATTTGTTTCGTTTTTTGCATAGCTATTTCTAAGTGGTGCATATTTGTTATTTCATAGGTGCTCATCTAAATATTGCAGATTTGTTATGGTATTTCATAAATGTTTTTTCTTAAAAACTGCACAGTTCAAATCTCCAGACTCTGTCCTCGTAGTGGTTACTATGAACGCTGTGAGCACCCTTGATGGCCTGGCCTCTGGGACGACTAAGGTCAGCTTGCCATCCCATTGGTTGACCTCGCCTGTTAGGTAACAGTCGCGTGGAGATCTTCCGAGAATACTGCAGCACTGGAAACCAAACTTCCTGTCTTCGTAATTGTTGTCATGGTAACTGTTGATGCCGGTCACAAACTTGTCTCCGGGACATTTGAAGTTCAGCGGGTTGTCAAAGCCATTCACATAACCTGTAAATATCGATAAAACCAGGTGTTTAATTTGAGATTTAAATATTTCACTTAACCAAGGAATAACGCACCAACATTTCAGCGTTGTTCTAGATGTCCTAAAGTTCTAAAGGCCAGCCATGGTTTCACTTACCACTGTCCTCACATGAAAGTGTTGTTCTATATGTCCTAAAGATCTAAAGGCCAGCAATGGTTTCACTTATCTTATCTTATCTTATCTGTTTACAGACGCTCCTTCTATACAGAAGATTATTGCGTCCTACGCTTATCTATGGTTTGTGTTTAGTCCTGCATTTTTATTAGAGATTTAAATGTTGATAAAGTGTTGGTTTTCCTGGATTCTTCAGGCAACCCATTCCACGCCCGAATTCCGGACGGGAAGAAGGAAAACTTGTATGTGTTTGTTCTTGCATACGGAATAAGAAAGGTGTTTTTATCCTTATGTCTATCTGAGGGTTGTATTAAGTTATCTTTGTGTTGTATTTCTAAATTAGAATTAATTGCTTTATGTATGATTACTACTTTGCTCTTGGTTCTTCTATCCTCTAGTGTTTCAAGGTTTAATGATTTAACTAATGGTGTTATTCTTGTCAGTTTCGAATATTCTCCAGTAATGAATCTGGCAGCTCTTTTTTGAATTTGTTCTAGTTTATCAATGTTTTCTTTGGTGGATGGGTCCCATACAGAAGATGCATATTCTAGTACAGGTCTCACCAAAGTGAGGTAGCATTTTAGTTTTATATCTCTATTACATTTGTTAAAGTTCCTTTTTATAAAGCCTAAGGTTTTGTTTGATTTTTTAATAACTTCATTGACATGGGGATTCCATGATAGTTTCTCATTTATTAAGACTCCTAAGTATTTTGCATCTTTAGTTTGGGTCAGTTCTTTTCCATGAATGTAATATTTTGAAATTATTAGTTTCTTTTTCTTTGTTACTCTTAACAGTTGACACTATCCTCACATGAAAGCGTTGTTCTATATGTCCTAAAGATCTAAAGGCCAGTCATGGTTTCACTTACCACGGTCCTCACATGAAAGCGTTGTTCTAGATGTCCTAAAGATCTAAAAGCCAGCCATTGTTTCACTTACCACTATCCTCACATGAAAGTGTTGTCCCCACGGTTCGACATAGAAATTCCCATTGCCGGTCTTCATAATGGTTGTTGTGTACGCTGGAAACAAAGATAATGCTTTGTCCAGACGGGCACTTGAAATCAAACGCCTGGTCCATATCGTTGACGTAGCCCTCCACGACCAGGCCGGTCACGGCAGCAAAGAACAAGAAGCGAGCAGTCGCCAACATTGTTAAAGATTGAATAGAGTACAATCTCCGACACGCTTAAACACGAGAGAAAAACAAAGAGAAACGACAAAGTGTCACTAAGGAATGCGCTATGCTCTGCTATGGAGAAGTACTTCAGTAGATATACACGATGGTGTGGCCTATTCCCCAAATGGAAAGGTCTTGATCTTTAATACCAGGGCCAACAGGATTTGACGTGACGGTGACGGCAAACACTTCCAGGAAACATTCAATGTCAAGGGTACATAGAATTTCCAAAAAAATGGAAAACAGGATTTTAAATGCGCGCCCCGTGGTAAACAACATATAGCCAGTGGTGTTGTAAGGTTTTCACCTGTGAGAGGGTGTAGAGAAAAAGAGGGGGGGGGCAAAAACGTAAATAAACAGATCATATCAAGAAATATTTCTGTTTAATGTTTATAGAGGGGGTGGGAGGAAGGTGTGGAATGAGGTTATGGGAGGAGGTATGGAATGAGATTATAGGAAAAGGATAAAAATTTAACAGTTTATACAAAGAACTTGTATACATTTATTATAAATCCATCTTCGTCTCTGTCCTGAATATTTCCATGGTTTTGTCCACAGTACAGTATTTCTACGACAATACATCAAAATAATAGTTTTAGGATATAAATGTTGGCCGCTATTAACTTGAATAAAATACTGGTCGATTTCGCAGCTTCGGTCAAGGTGAAACCGTCACATCATTCCCCTCAGCAGTTTATGTACACGTCTGGCTTAGTTTGATACGGGCCTGGGTTAGTGTATACAGGCCTGTCTTAGTGTATTGGCCTGGGTTAGTGTGTACAGGCCTGGGTTAGTGTGTACAGGCCTGGGTTAGTGTGTACAGGCCTGGGTTAGTGTGTACAGGCCTGGGTTAGTGTGTACAGGACTGGCTTAGTGGATTGGCCTGGGTTAGTGTGTACAGGCCTGGGTTAGTGTGTACAGGACTGGCTTAGTGTATTGGCCTGGGTTAGTGTGTACAGGCCTGGGTTAGTGTGTACAGGACTGGCTTAGTGGATTGGCCTGGGTTAGTGTGTACATGCCTGGGCTAGTGTGTACAGGACTGGCTTAGTGTAGTGGCCTGGGTTAGTGTGTACAGGCCTGGGCTATTGTGTACAGGCCTGGGTTAGTGTGTACAGGCCTGGGTTAGTGTGTACAGGACTGGGTTAGTGTGTACAGGCCTGGGCTAGTGTGTACAGGCCTGGGCTAGTGTGTACAGGCCGGGGCTAGTGTGTACAGGCCGGGGCTAGTGTGTACAGGCCTTGGCTAGTGTGTACAGGCCGGGGCTAGTGTGTACAGGCCTGGGTTAGTGTGTACAGGCCGGGGCTAGTGTTTACAGGCCTGGGCTAGTGTGTACAGGACTGGGTTAGTGTGTACAGGCATGAGCTAGTGTGTACGGGACTGGGTTAGTGTGTACGGGCCTGGGTTAGTGTGTACAGGCCTGGGTTAGTGTGTACAGGCCGGGGCTAGTGTGTACAGGCCTGGGCTAGTGTGTACAGGACTGGGTTAGTGTGTACAGGCCTGGGCTAGTGTGTACGGGACTGGGTTAGTGTGTACGGGCCTGGGTTAGTGTGTTCAGGCCTGGGTTAGTGTGTAAAGGCCTGGGCTAGTGTGTACAGGACTGGGCTAGTGTGAACAGGCCTGGCTTAGTGTGTACAGGCCTGGCTTAGTGTATTGGCCTGGGTTAGTGTGTACAGGCATGGGTTAGTGTGTACAGGACGGGGCTAGTGTGTACAGGACTGAGCTAGTGTGAACAGGCCTGGCTTAGTGTGTACAGGCCAGTCTTAGTGTATTGGCCTGGGTTAGTGTGTACAGGCCTGGGTTAGTGTGTACAGGACGGGGCTAGTGTGTACAGGACGGGGCTAGTGTGTACAGGCCTGGGCTAGTGTGTACAGGCCTTGGCTAGTGTGTACATGACTGGGTTAGTGTGTACAGGACTGGCTTAGTGTGTGAATACCTGTATTAGTACCTGGGAAAGGATATAAGTTGGGTGGGACTACAATCAGGTAGGGAAAAAATGGTTAAGGAATACGCTACGAGTAAGCCTTAAAAATCTACGCTACAAACATCGAAAGTATAGGCAATACATATAGGCAATACATATAGGCAATACATATAGGCAATACATATAGGCAATACATATAGGCAATACATATAGGCAATACATATAGGCAATACATATAGGCAAAAAATATAGGCAATAAATATAGGCAATACATATAGGCAATACATATAGGCAATACATATAGGCAATACATATAGGCAATACATATAGGCAATACATATAGGCAATACATATAGGCAATACATATAGGCAATACATATAGGCAATACATATAGGCAATACATATAGGCAATACCCTTTCGTCAGCGAACAAAAAATAAAAATAATAAAAAACTTATCTGCAGTGATTAGTCCCAAAAGACATCATCCAGAAATGGAAGGAATGTGAGTAAGATGGAGGCTCATAAAAGTAAATGGGAGAAGGGGCGGGGTGAGGTGTTAACATGAAAGCGAAGACAACAGAGGTGTCTAAAATAAAAACATGTTTTTAAAGACAATACTAACAGAAAACTAACAGAAAACGACGAAACAAAATATGTTTTTATAACATTGCTATCAGATTTAGTCTACGGGGCCACATACAAAACATTGTTTTTTGAAGACACTACTGATGCTAATGTTTAAAGAGGACTACGGAGCCACACAAAAATACCTTTTTATAAATCGTATCTTATCTGTTTACAGACGCTCCTTCTATACAGAAGATTATTGCGTCCTACGCTTATCTATGGTTTGTGTTTAGTCCTGCATTTTTATTAGAGATTTAAATGTTGATAAAGTGTTGGTTTTCCTGGATTCTTCAGGCAACCCATTCCACGCCCGAATTCCGGACGGGAAGAAGGAAAACTTGTATGTGTTTGTTCTTGCATACGGAATAAGAAAGGTGTTTTTATCCTTATGTCTATCTGAGGGTTGTATTAAGTTATCTTTGTGTTGTATTTCTAAATTAGAATTAATTGCTTTATGTATGATTACTACTTTGCTCTTGGTTCTTCTATCCTCTAGTGTTTCAAGGTTTAATGATTTAACTAATGGTGTTATTCTTGTCAGTTTCGAATATTCTCCAGTAATGAATCTGGCAGCTCTTTTTTGAATTTGTTCTAGTTTATCAATGTTTTCTTTGGTGGATGGGTCCCATACAGAAGATGCATATTCTAGTACAGGTCTCACCAAAGTGAGGTAGCATTTTAGTTTTATATCTCTATTACATTTGTTAAAGTTCCTTTTTATAAAGCCTAAGGTTTTGTTTGATTTTTTAATAACTTCATTGACATGGGGATTCCATGATAGTTTCTCATTTATTAAGACTCCTAAGTATTTTGCATCTTTAGTTTGGGTCAGTTCTTTTCCATGAATGTAATATTTTGAATTTATTTGTTTCTTTTTCTTTGTTACTCTTAACAGTTGACACTTTTCTGGGTGGAAAGACATACTCCAGTTAGTTTCCCATTTTATCAATTCATCTAAGTCTTTTTGTAAAATTTTGCTATCTTGTTCTGATTTAATTGTTCTATAGATTATACAATCATCAGCAAATAACCTAACTTTTGTACCTGTTGAGATGTTGTTGGGTAAATCATTTATATAAATTAAAAAGAGTAAGGGACCTAGCACAGTTCCTTGTGGAACTCCTGAGTTAACCTTTATTGGTGCAGATTTAGATCCATTAATTATTACAGTTTGCTCCCTGCCCAAAAGGAAGTCTTGGATCCAGTGATGTAAGGAACCTGAGATTCCAAAGTAGTTAAGTTTTTTAAGTAAACTAAGGTGGTGAACTTTGTCAAATGCTTTTGAGAAGTCTAGTAATATTGTATCTATTTGATCATTTTTGTCCAAGCCTTTTGATAGTTCATCTATTAAACCTATTAATTGTGTTTCACATGATCTGTTTTTTCTAAAGCCGTGTTGATGTGGGCATAGGGCATTATATTTGTCAAGGTGGTTAACTATTCTACTATATATTATGTGTTCTAGTAATTTACAGGTGATACTAGTAAGTGATACAGGCCTGTAATTACCAGGGTCTGATTTATCCCCTTTCTTAAAGAGTGGAGTTACGTTAACTAATTTCCAATCCTGGGGCACTTTACCCTGGTTTAGAGAGGCTTGATAGAGAACTACAAGGATTATAAATATTACTAATAGATCGAGTCCACGGGACTAAACCAAAAAAACAACAACAGCAACACGTTTCTATACTAGTCTATGGCATCCGTCCATCCTCATGGGATGATGGCGTTTCCTGCTGCTCCTCTGCCCCCCTTCCCCTTTCTCCTGGCCCCTTTCTCCTCGCTCTTGACTGTAAGGGAAGCTTCCGCGACTTGGATGCCCTCGCGTACTTTAGCCCGCCAGGAGGTGCGTTCCTCAGCAATGGTTTCCCACGTTTTATGGTCTATCTGCGCCAGACTCATGTCTTTCTTGCAGACATCCTTGAAGCGCAAGCAGGGGCGTCCTCTCTTCCGCACACCAGTTGCCAGCTCACCGTAAAGCAGGGCTCTTGGAATGCGCTCCGAGTTCATCCTGCGGACATGTCCCAGCCACCGCAGGCGCCTCTCACTCAGGATTGAGTGCATTCTCAGCATATGACTCCTTCTGAGTACCTCGACATTCGTTATCTTGTCCTGCCACTTGATGTGCAGAATCCTGCGCAAGCATCGTAAGTGGAAGCTGTTGAGTTGCTTTGTTTGTTTGGCATAGGTCGTCCAGCACTCGCTGCCATAGAGGAGTGTGCAGAGCACGCAGGCCTGGTACACAGTGATTTTTGTCCTAGCAGTGAGCTGTGCATTGTTCCACACTCTTTTATTCAGCCTAGCCATTAATGATGAAGCCTTGCCGATTCTGGTTTCAATTTCCTTTTCCAGGGAGAGTGTGCTTGTGATGTTACTGCCAAGGTAGGTAAAATCATCGACGACATCCAAGGTGTTTCCCTCAATGGAGATTGCTGGGAAGCAGTCAGTTCCTTGTCTCATAATGTTGGTCTTTTTGAGGCTTATCGTTAGACCAAAATCTTTGCATGCCTCTGAGAACTTGTCGACCAAAAGTTGGAGACCTATCTCTGAATGTGAGGTAAGGGCTGCGTCATCCGCGAAGAGCAGCTCTCTAATTAAAACATTTTCCACTTTTCTCTTTGCACGGAGACGGCTGATGTTGTACAGATTTCCATCCGCCCTGGTATGGATGTTTACACCCTCGAAACAGTCCTCGAATGCATGACGCAGTAGCATCGAGAAAAAGATACCGAAGAGTGTTGGAGCCAGTACACAACCCTGTTTGACTCCGCTACAGACTGGGAAGGGTTCTGAGGTGGCACCATCGAAGAGCACTGTGCTGTGCATATTGGTGTGGAAGGACTCGATGATGGAGAGAAGCCGCGGCGGGCATCCTATTTTTTTCAATATACGTAGCAGACCCTCGCGGCTGACCAGGTCAAATGCCTTTGTTAGATCTATGAAGGCAACAAAGAGGGCTTTCTGTTGCTCCCGACATTTCTCTTGTAGCTGACGGAGTGAGAAGATCATGTCCATTGTTGACCGGCCAGCCCGAAAACCGCATTGTGATTCTGGGTAGACATTTTGCGCCAGAATTTGCAGGCGTGCAAGGATCACTCTGGCAAAAGCCTTTCCCACAATACTCAGTAAGGAGATACCACGATAGTTATTGCAATCGCTGCGATCTCCTTTGTTCTTATAAAGCGTAACTATTTTGGCGTCACGCATGTCCTGTGGGATGTGACCGCGTTCCCAGCAATCGCATATGAGTTCGTGCAGAGGCTTCAGTAGTGCTGGCTTGCCGTGCTTAAGGACTTCTGCAGGAATGCCATCGTTGCCTGGGGCCTTTCCATTTCTCAGATGATCGATAGCCCTACCAAGCTCCTCTATTGACGGTGGAGCATCAAGCTGATCTAGAACTGGTAGATCTGGTATTCTTTCTATGGCAGAGTCAGATACTACATTCTGTGTCGCATAGAGTTCTAGATAGTGCTCAGTCCAGCGCCGCATCTGCTTGTCTCGTTCTGTGATCATCTCACCTGATTTTGTCTTGATTGGAGCTGACTTTGAAGTTGTGGGCCCAGTGGCCTTTTTTATGCCTTCGTACATTTGTTTTATATCTCCCTGATCAGCAGCAGATTGAATGCTTTTGCATAATTCCACCCAATAAGTGTTAGCACAAAAACGTGCAGTCTTCCGGGCTGTGTTTCTGGCACTTCTGAGACATTTCAGGGTGTCAGGTCCTGGGGAAGCTTTGTAGGCCAGTAGAGCTTTTCTTTTTGTCTCCGTCACGGGATTCATTGTAACCCAGTGGGCTTCAAACCAATCTGCATTTTTTCTTTCCTTCCTCCCGAGGACGGCAAGAGAGGTGTTGTAAATAGTGTCTCGAATATGGAGCCAATTCGCATCGATTTGTTCTGTCCCTATAGCATCATGCGGATTGGGGATTTCTTTCTGCGAGGTGTTGGCTTTAAGAGCTTGCTCAAGCTTGGTGTTAAGTTGATCACTTATCTCAGGGCAGTTGATATTCTGCGTGTTGATGCGAGTTTTACCCTTGCTCTTTGAGTGACACAATTTCTTTGGTATTAATTTGATTCTGCTTGCGACCAAAGAGTGGTCTGTGTCACAGTCGGCACTGTGGTAACTGGGTGTTTGGAGCACACTGGCCAGATCAGATCGCCTGGTGAGAACCATATCAAGCTGGTGCCAGTGCTTGGAGCGGGGATGTCTCCAAGACACTTTGTGGATGTCCTTGCATTTGAAGAATGTGTTAGTTACACACAGATTGTGAGTACTGCATAGCTCGAGCAGCCGCTGGCCGTTGTTATTAATTTTACCAATGCCATGTAAGCCGATGCTGGTGGACCAGGCTTTGTGATCTGCACCTACCCTGGCGTTGAAGTCACCGAGGAGGTATAGACTCTCATATGTGGGAATATTTGCTACTGCGGAGTCTAGAGCCTCGTAGAAGTTGTCTTTTAACTCTTCTTCGGAGCAGAGAGTTGGTGCATACAGGCTGAGGATATGGGCTGCGCCAGATGATGTTGAAAGTTTAATGCCGAGTATCCTCTCAGTGCCAAGTGCCGCCAGTTCAACGTATGACATAAGAGATTTTTTTATGGCAAAACCAACGCCATGCTGCCTTGGTCTGTCTGATGGTAGTCCTTGCCAGACAAATGTGTAGTTGGCCTCAACCACTTTGCCGTTTTCAGCCAGCCGCGTCTTCTGTAGACATGCAACGTCGATGCCGAGACGGGAAAGTTCCCTGTCAATGACCGCTGTCTTCCTTATATCTTCCGCACATGAGGGGTCAGAGTTAAAACCAGTGCAGAGGGTTCTGACATTCCAGCTTGCTAAACGAAGTGCTGGTAACTTCTTTCTTATTTTTTCAGTTGGTGCTTGGGTTTATGGCTTGCTTGTTGAGTTGATCACTCTGAGCCCCATGCACCCAATGGGGCAGGCGAGCCATGACGGAACATCACCTTACTGGCTGGGGGCTGCCCAGCTTAAGGCGGGCGGTAGATGCTCAGTGAGACATGGCGATCTCTCCCACCGTCTGGAACGACCCCTGGCGCCTAGCTCTACGCCAATTGAGCAATGGCTTATAACCGGTAACTGCCGCTCCACGTGTTGTGTCTACGCCTTGCGGCGAAGCTGGAGTGACCTCTCCAGGATTGGGTCGAGGAGGTAGAGAAGGGAAAAAAAACCCACAGGAGGCTACGATAGCCTAGGCAGAGCTTTAGAAAGACCAGCTGTTGCCCAGGCAGCAGGCCCTCTCTCTCCACACAGATGGTGATTCCAGGGGAACAGCTTAGCTGATACAACAAGGTGCCATCTGCATCGCAGGAGTTGCCAGAGATATAGCGCATCGCAATAAAACTGCCTAAGGGACTCCGTCTCCTGATTTTCTGTTAGGGTTTACTCCCTTAGTCTCTCCGTGAACAGGTGTGGCCGCGAGACAACGGAGGTTTGAGATTGGAGTTTCCCTCTCCTAGATGAGCTACCTATCAAGGTTAACGAGCCCCATCTGCCCGAAGCGGCTGGTTTTAAGGCGCCAGCGGCCCGCCTTCACCCCTTCTCCTGCCAGTTGAAACGTGATCCGCCAGACTTCGTTACAAGTCATACGAGAAGGCCAGGAGTTGGACTTTGGTTAGCAGAGGCTATTATGAGACGCAAGCTATGGGGATATTTCGAGAGGAGTGGGTGCTTATTTCCCACTCCCACCCCCGGCAATACTAACCTTTTATATACTAACGTTTCTATACTAATAAAAGGCAAAGCCCTCACTCACTGACTCATCACTAATTCTCCAACTTCCCGTGTAGGTAGAAGCATGAAACTTTGGGAAGTTGTCGAGTAGCCCCTCGCGACGAAAATTGGAGTAAAAGAATTTTTAAAATAACACTCATGGGGGCCGGGGGCCCAAAAACGTTTTTTTCCCCTTATATGGCCTATATAAAATTTGAAAATCACCAATTCTCCTATTCCCGAGTAGACAGAAGCATGAAACTTTGGGAAGTTGTTGAGTACAACCCCGCGATGGTAACGGGAGAAAAAATATTTAAATTATCACTTCCTGGGGGCCGGGGGCCCAAATGAAGTTTTTTCCTTATATGAGCTATATAAAAACTAAAAATCATTAATTCTCATATTTCCCGTGTAGGTAGAAGCATGAAACACTGGATAGTTGATAAGCACACTTCCGCGATGGTACTTACTTACTTATGCCTTTCTACCCCGTCTGGGGCATAGGCCGTCTACAAGAACTTTCCACTCCTCACGGTCCTGTGCTTTCCTCTCCAATTGCTTCCAGGTGTATCCCATATTTTGCATGTCAGCCTCTAGCTCGCGTCTCCATGTATTTTTTGGCCTTCCTCTCTTTCTCTTTCCCTGTGGGTTCCATGTTAGGCATTGTCTGGTGGTGCTACCTGGGGGTTTTCGGAGCGTATGTCCTATCCATCTCCACCTCTTTTTTATGATGTCTTCATCAATAGGCACCTGGTGTGTCCTTTCTAGTAACTCTTTGTTATTTATAGTATTTGGCCATTTGATTTTCAGGATCTTTCGAAGGCATGTGTTTATGAATGTCTGCACTTTCTGCGTAAGGCTCGCTGTTGTTTTCCAAGTTTCTGCACCATATAGGAGGACTGTTTTGACATTTGTATTAAAGATTTTGACTTTGGTCTGCAGTTTCAGCTCCTTCGACTCCCATATTTTCTTTAATAATACAAATGCTGATCTAGCTTTTCCAATCCTAGCCCTTACATCTGCATCGGATCCGCCATTTATGTCTATGGTGCTGCCTAGGTATGTGAAGGACTCCACTTCTTCCAGTGCCTTTCCTGCCAGATGGACATGCTCATGGTTGGATGGGTTTATCTTCATGATTTTTGTTTTACTTTTATTTATGTTGAGGCCAAGCTGTGCCGAAAAGGTGGCTACGTCTTTTGTCTTTTCCTGCATTTGTTGCTGGTTGTGGGACAGAAGTGCAATGTC
The DNA here is from genome assembly GCA_944989445.1 of Ampullaceana balthica. NCBI lineage: Eukaryota > Metazoa > Mollusca > Gastropoda > Lymnaeidae > Ampullaceana > Ampullaceana balthica. The sequence goes on from CALYLW010002556.1 coordinate 28,782, forward strand.
GTCCGCGAAGTCTAAATCATTCAATTGTTCCCAGAGTGTCCACTGTATCCCATTCCTCTTTTTGTCTGTGGATTTTTCCATTATCCAGTCAATGGCAAGGATGAATAGTAAAGGGGACAAGAGGCATCCTTGTCTGACTCCTGTTTCGACTGTAAAGGAGTCTGTGAGTCTACCTTCGTGGACCACCCTGCATGTCATTTCTTCATAAGAGCTCTGAATGATCCTCACTAGTTTCCCTGGTACTCCATAGTGTCGGAGAAGTTTCCACAAGGTTTGTCTGTCCAGGCTATCAAAGGCCTTTTCATAGTCTATAAAATTTATATATAGAGAGGAGTTCCATTCGATGGACTGTTCTACGATGATTCTCAGTGTTGCTATTTGATCTGTGCAGGATCTGTTTTGGCGGAAGCCGGCCTGTTGATCTCGTAGCTGCATGTCGACCTTGTCTTTCATTCTGTTCAAAATAATTCTGTTAAAAACCTTTCCTGGTACAGATAGCAGTGTAATTCCTCTGTAATTTGCACAGTTGCTGAGATCCTTTTTCTTTGGAATCTTGATGAGGTATCCTTCTTTCCAAAATTGTTTTTTTCTTGTTGACGTTTCTGTAGCAATTATTTGTTCTTCTTCTTCTTCTTCTTCTTCTTCTTCTTCTTCTTCTTCTTCTTCTTCTCTTCCTTCTTCTTCTTCTTCTTCTTCTTCTTCTTCTTCTTCTTCTTCTTCTTCTTCTTCTTCTTCTTCTTCTTCTTCTTCTTCTTCTTCTTCTTCTTCTTCTTCTTCTTCTTCTTCTTCTTCTTCTTCTTCTTCTTCTTCTTCTTCTTCTTCTTCTTCTTCTTCTTCTTCTTCTTCTTCTTCTTCTTCTTCTCTTCTTCTTCTTCTCTTCTTCTTCTTCTTCTTCTTCTTCTTCTTCTTCTTCTTCTTCTTCTTCTTCTTCTTCTTCTCTTCTTCTTCTTCTTCTTCTCTTCTTCTTCTTCTTCTTCTTCTTCTTCTTCTTCTTCTTCTTCTTCTTCTTCTTCTTCTTCTTCTTCGTTCTTCTTCTTCTTCTTCTTCTTCTTCGTTTCTTCTTCTTCTTCTTCTTCTTCTTCTTCTTCTTCTTCTTCTTCTTCTTCTTCTTCTTCTTCTTCTTCTTCTTCTTCTTCTTCTTCTTCTTCTTCTTCTTCTTCTTCTTCTTCTTCTTCTTCTTCTTCTTCTTCTTCTTCTTCTTCTTCTTCTTCTTCTTCTTCTTCTTCTTCTTCTTCTTCTTCTTCTTCTTCTTCTTCTTCTTCTTCTTCTTCTTCTTCTTCTTCTTCTTCTTCTTCTTCTTCTTCTTCTTCTTCTTCTTCTTCTTCTTCTTCTTCTTCTTCTTCTTCTTCTTCTTCTTCTTCTTCTTCTTCTTCTTCTTCTTCTTCTTCTTCTTCTTCTTCTTCTTCTTCTTCTTCTTCTTCTTCTTCTTCTTCTTCTTCTTCTTCTTCTTCTTCTTCTTCTTCTTCTTCTTCTTCTTCTTCTTCTTCTTCTTCTTCTTCTTCTTCTTCTTCTTCTTCTTCTTCTTCTTCTTCTTCTTCTTCTTCTTCTTCTTCTTCTTCTTCTTCTTCTTCTTCTTCTTCTTCTTCTTCTTCTTCTTCTTCTTCTTCTTCTTCTTCTTCTTCTTCTTCTTCTTCTTCTTCTTCTTCTTCTTCTTCTTCTTCTTCTTCTTCTTCTTCTTCTTCTTCTTCTTCTTCTTCTTCTTCTTCTTCTTCTTCTTCTTCTTCTTCTTCTTCTTCTTCTTCTTCTTCTTCTTCTTCTTCTTCTTCTTCTTCTTCTTCTTCTTCTTCTTCTTCTTCTTCTTCTTCTTCTTCTTCTTCTTCTTCTTCTTCTTCTTCTTCTTCTTCTTCTTCTTCTTTCTTCTTCTTCTTCTTCTTCTTCTTCTTCTTCTTCTTCTTCTTCTTCTTCTTCTTCTTCTTCTTCTTCTTCTTCTTCTTCTTCTTCTTCTTCTTCTTCTTCTTCTTCTTCTTCTTCTTCTTCTTCTTCTTCTTCTTCTTCTTCTTCTTCTTCTTCTTCTTCTTCTTCTTCTTCTTCTTCTTCTTCTTCTTCTTCTTCTTCTTCTTCTTCTTCTTCTTCTTCTTCTTCTTCTTCTTCTTCTTCTTCTTCTTCTTCTTCTTCTTCTTCTTCTTCTTCTTCTTCTTCTTCTTCTTCTTCTTCTTCTTCTTCTTCTTCTTCTTCTTCTTCTTCTTCTTCTTCTTCTTCTTCTTCTTCTTCTTCTTCTTCTTCTTCTTCTTCTTCTTCTTCTTCTTCTTCTTCTTCTTCTTCTTCTTCTTCTTCTTCTTTCTTCTTCTTCTTCTTCTTCTTCTTCTTCTTCTTCTTCTTCTTCTTCTTCTTCTTCTTCTTCTTCTTCTTCTTCTTCTTCTTCTTCTTCTTCTTCTTCTTCTTCTTCTTCTTCTTCTTCTTCTTCTTCTTCTTCTTCTTCTTCTTCTTCTTCTTCTTCTTCTTCTTCTTCTTCTTCTTCTTCTTCTTCTTCTTCTTCTTCTTCTTCTTCTTCTTCTTCTTCTTCTTCTTCTTCTTCTTCTTCTTCTTCTTCTTCTTCTTCTTCTTCTTCTTCTTCTTCTTCTTCTTCTTCTTCTTCTTCTTCTTCTTCTTCTTCTTCTTCTTCTTCTTCTTCTTCTTCTTCTTCTTCTTCTTCTTCTTCTTCTTCTTCTTCTTCTTCTTCTTCTTCTTCTTCTTCTTCTTCTTCTTCTTCTTCTTCTTCTTCTTCTTCTTCTTCTTCTTCTTCTTCTTCTTCTTCTTCTTCTTCTTCTTCTTCTTCTTCTTCTTCTTCTTCTTCTTCTTCTTCTTCTTCTTCTTCTTCTTCTTCTTCTTCTTCTTCTTCTTCTTCTTCTTCTTCTTCTTCTTCTTCTTCTTCTTCTTCTTCTTCTTCTTCTTCTTCTTCTTCTTCTTCTTCTTCTTCTTCTTCTTCTTCTTCTTCTTCTTCTTCTTCTTCTTCTTCTTCTTCTTCTTCTTCTTCTTCTTCTTCTTCTTCTTCTTCTTCTTCTTCTTCTTCTTCTTCTTCTTCTTCTTCTTCTTCTTCTTCTTCTTCTTCTTCTTCTTCTTCTTCTTCTTCTTCTTCTTCTTCTTCTTCTTCTTCTTCTTCTTCTTCTTCTTCTTCTTCTTCTTCTTCTTCTTCTTCTTCTTCTTCTTCTTCTTCTTCTTCTTCTTCTTCTTCTTCTTCTTCTTCTTCTTCTTCTTCTTCTTCTTCTTCTTCTTCTTCTTCTTTCTTCTTCTTCTTCTTCTTCTTCTTCTTCTTCTTCTTCTTCTTCTTCTTCTTCTTCTTCTTCTTCTTCTTCTTCTTCTTCTTCTTCTTCTTCTTCTTCTTCTTCTTCTTCTTCTTCTTCTTCTTCTTCTTCTTCTTCTTCTTCTTCTTCTTCTTCTTCTTCTTCTTCTTCTTCTTCTTCTTCTTCTTCTTCTTCTTCTTCTTCTTCTTCTTCTTCTTCTTCTTCTTCTTCTTCTTCTTCTTCTTCTTCTTCTTCTTCTTCTTCTTCTTCTTCTTCTTCTTCTTCTTCTTCTTCTTCTTCTTCTTCTTCTTCTTCTTCTTCTTCTTCTTCTTCTTCTTCTTCTTCTTCTTCTTCTTCTTCTTCTTCTTCTTCTTCTTCTTCTTCTTCTTCTTCTTCTTCTTCTTCTTCTTCTTCTTCTTCTTCTTCTTCTTCTTCTTCTTCTTCTTCTTCTTCTTCTTCTTCTTCTTCTTCTTCTTCTTCTTCTTCTTCTTCTTCTTCTTCTTCTTCTTCTTCTTCTTCTTCTTCTTCTTCTTCTTCTTCTTCTTTCTTCTTCTTCTTCTTCTTCTTCTTCTTCTTCTTCTTCTTCTTCTTCTTCTTCTTCTTCTTCTTCTTCTTCTTCTTCTTCTTCTTCTTCTTCTTCTTCTTCTTCTTCTTCTTCTTCTTTCTTCTTCTTCTTCTTCTTCTTCTTCTTCTTCTTCTTCTTCTTCTTCTTCTTCTTCTTCTTCTTCTTCTTCTTCTTCTTCTTCTTCTTCTTCTTCTTCTTCTTCTTCTTCTTCTTCTTCTTCTTCTTCTTCTTCTTCTTCTTCTTCTTCTTCTTCTTCTTCTTCTTCTTCTTCTTCTTCTTCTTCTTCTTCTTCTTCTTCTTCTTCTTCTTCTTCTTCTTCTTCTTCTTCTTCTTCTTCTTCTTCTTCTTCTTCTTCTTCTTCTTCTTCTTCTTCTTCTTCTTCTTCTTCTTCTTCTTCTTCTTCTTCTTCTTCTTCTTCTTCTTCTTCTTCTTCTTCTTCTTCTTCTTCTTCTTCTTCTTCTTCTTCTTCTTCTTCTTCTTCTTCTTCTTTCTTCTTCTTCTTCTTCTTCTTCTTCTTCTTCTTCTTCTTCTTCTTCTTCTTCTTCTTCTTCTTCTTCTTCTTCTTCTTCTTCTTCTTCTTCTTCTTCTTCTTCTTCTTCTTCTTCTTCTTCTTCTTCTTCTTCTTCTTCTTCTTCTTCTTCTTCTTCTTCTTCTTCTTCTTCTTCTTCTTCTTCTTCTTCTTCTTCTTCTTCTTCTTCTTCTTCTTCTTCTTCTTCTTCTTCTTCTTCTTCTTCTTCTTCTTCTTCTTCTTCTTCTTCTTCTTCTTCTTCTTCTTCTTCTTCTTCTTCTTCTTCTTCTTCTTCTTCTTCTTCTTCTTCTTCTTCTTCTTCTTCTTCTTCTTCTTCTTCTTCTTCTTCTTCTTTCTTCTTCTTCTTCTTCTTCTTCTTCTTCTTCTTCTTCTTCTTCTTCTTCTTCTTCTTCTTCTTCTTCTTCTTCTTCTTCTTCTTCTTCTTCTTCTTCTTCTTCTTCTTCTTCTTCTTCTTCTTCTTCTTCTTCTTCTTCTTCTTCTTCTTCTTCTTCTTCTTCTTCTTCTTCTTCTTCTTCTTCTTCTTCTTCTTCTTCTTCTTCTTCTTCTTCTTCTTCTTCTTCTTCTTCTTCTTCTTCTTCTTCTTCTTCTTCTTCTTCTTCTTCTTCTTCTTCTTCTTCTTCTTCTTCTTCTTCTTCTTCTTCTTCTTCTTCTTCTTCTTCTTCTTCTTCTTCTTCTTCTTCTTCTTCTTCTTCTTCTTCTTCTTCTTCTTCTTCTTCTTCTTCTTCTTCTTCTTCTTCTTCTTCTTCTTCTTCTTCTTCTTCTTCTTCTTCTTCTTCTTCTTCTTCTTCTTCTTCTTCTTCTTCTTCTTCTTCTTCTTCTTCTTCTTCTTCTTCTTCTTCTTCTTCTTCTTCTTCTTCTTCTTCTTCTTCTTCTTCTTCTTCTTCTTCTTCTTCTTCTTCTTCTTCTTCTTCTTCTTTCTTCTTCTTCTTCTTCTTCTTCTTCTTCTTCTTCTTCTTCTTCTTCTTCTTCTTCTTCTTCTTCTTCTTCTTCTTCTTCTTCTTCTTCTTCTTCTTCTTCTTCTTCTTCTTCTTCTTCTTCTTCTTCTTCTTCTTCTTCTTCTTCTTCTTCTTCTTCTTCTTCTTCTTCTTCTTCTTCTTCTTCTTCTTCTTCTTCTTCTTCTTCTTCTTCTTCTTCTTCTTCTTCTTCTTCTTCTTCTTCTTCTTCTTCTTCTTCTTCTTCTTCTTCTTCTTCTTCTTCTTCTTCTTCTTCTTCTTCTTCTTCTTCTTCTTCTTCTTCTTCTTCTTCTTCTTCTTCTTCTTCTTCTTCTTCTTCTTCTTCTTCTTCTTCTTCTTCTTCTTCTTCTTCTTCTTCTTCTTCTTCTTCTTCTTCTTCTTCTTCTTTCTTCTTCTTCTTCTTCTTCTTCTTCTTCTTCTTCTTCTTCTTCTTCTTCTTCTTCTTCTTCTTCTTCTTCTTCTTCTTCTTCTTCTTCTTCTTCTTCTTCTTCTTCTTCTTCTTCTTCTTCTTCTTCTTCTTCTTCTTCTTCTTCTTCTTCTTCTTCTTCTTCTTCTTCTTCTTCTTCTTCTTCTTCTTCTTCTTCTTCTTCTTCTTCTTCTTCTTCTTCTTCTTCTTCTTCTTCTTCTTCTTCTTCTTCTTCTTCTTCTTCTTCTTCTTCTTCTTCTTCTTCTTCTTCTTCTTCTTCTTCTTCTTCTTCTTCTTCTTCTTCTTCTTCTTCTTCTTCTTCTTCTTCTTCTTCTTCTTCTTCTTCTTCTTCTTCTTCTTCTTCTTCTTCTTCTTCTTCTTCTTCTTCTTCTTCTTCTTCTTCTTCTTCTTCTTCTTCTTCTTCTTCTTCTTCTTCTTCTTCTTCTTCTTCTTCTTCTTCTTCTTCTTTCTTCTTCTTCTTCTTCTTCTTCTTCTTCTTCTTCTTCTTCTTCTTCTTCTTCTTCTTCTTCTTCTTCTTCTTCTTCTTCTTCTTCTTCTTCTTCTTCTTCTTCTTCTTCTTCTTCTTCTTCTTCTTCTTCTTCTTCTTCTTCTTCTTCTTCTTCTTCTTCTTCTTCTTCTTCTTCTTCTTCTTCTTCTTCTTCTTCTTCTTCTTCTTCTTCTTCTTCTTCTTCTTCTTCTTCTTCTTCTTCTTCTTCTTCTTCTTCTTCTTCTTCTTCTTCTTCTTCTTCTTCTTCTTCTTCTTCTTCTTCTTCTTCTTCTTCTTCTTCTTCTTCTTCTTCTTCTTCTTCTTCTTCTTCTTCTTCTTCTTCTTCTTCTTCTTCTTCTTCTTCTTCTTCTTCTTCTTCTTCTTCTTCTTCTTCTTCTTCTTCTTCTTCTTCTTCTTCTTCTTCTTCTTCTTCTTCTTCTTCTTCTTCTTCTTCTTCTTCTTCTTCTTCTTCTTCTTCTTCTTCTTCTTCTTCTTCTTCTTCTTCTTCTTCTTCTTCTTCTTCTTCTTCTTCTTCTTCTTCTTCTTCTTCTTCTTCTTCTTCTTCTTCTTCTTCTTCTTTCTTCTTCTTCTTCTTCTTCTTCTTCTTCTTCTTCTTCTTCTTCTTCTTCTTCTTCTTCTTCTTCTTCTTCTTCTTCTTCTTCTTCTTCTTCTTCTTCTTCTTCTTCTTCTTCTTCTTCTTCTTCTTCTTCTTCTTCTTCTTCTTCTTCTTCTTCTTCTTCTTCTTCTTCTTCTTCTTCTTCTTCTTCTTCTTCTTCTTCTTCTTCTTCTTCTTCTTCTTCTTCTTCTTCTTCTTCTTCTTCTTCTTCTTCTTCTTCTTCTTCTTCTTCTTCTTCTTCTTCTTCTTCTTCTTCTTCTTCTTCTTCTTCTTCTTCTTCTTCTTCTTCTTCTTCTTCTTCTTCTTCTTCTTCTTCTTCTTCTTCTTCTTCTTCTTCTTCTTCTTCTTCTTCTTCTTCTTCTTCTTCTTCTTCTTCTTCTTTCTTCTTCTTCTTCTTCTTCTTCTTCTTCTTCTTCTTCTTCTTCTTCTTCTTCTTCTTCTTCTTCTTCTTCTTCTTCTTCTTCTTCTTCTTCTTCTTCTTCTTCTTCTTCTTCTTCTTCTTCTTCTTCTTCTTCTTCTTCTTCTTCTTCTTCTTCTTCTTCTTCTTCTTCTTCTTCTTCTTCTTCTTCTTCTTCTTCTTCTTCTTCTTCTTCTTCTTCTTCTTCTTCTTCTTCTTCTTCTTCTTCTTCTTCTTCTTCTTCTTCTTCTTCTTCTTCTTCTTCTTCTTCTTCTTCTTCTTCTTCTTCTTCTTCTTCTTCTTCTTCTTCTTCTTCTTCTTCTTTCTTCTTCTTCTTCTTCTTCTTCTTCTTCTTCTTCTTCTTCTTCTTCTTCTTCTTCTTCTTCTTCTTCTTCTTCTTCTTCTTCTTCTTCTTCTTCTTCTTCTTCTTCTTCTTCTTCTTCTTCTTCTTCTTCTTCTTCTTCTTCTTCTTCTTCTTCTTCTTCTTCTTCTTCTTCTTCTTCTTCTTCTTCTTCTTCTTCTTCTTCTTTCTTCTTCTTCTTCTTCTTCTTCTTCTTCTTCTTCTTCTTCTTCTTCTTCTTCTTCTTCTTCTTCTTCTTCTTCTTCTTCTTCTTCTTCTTCTTCTTCTTCTTCTTCTTCTTCTTCTTCTTCTTCTTCTTCTTCTTCTTCTTCTTCTTCTTCTTCTTCTTCTTCTTCTTCTTCTTCTTCTTCTTCTTCTTCTTCTTCTTCTTCTTCTTCTTCTTCTTCTTCTTCTTCTTCTTCTTCTTCTTCTTCTTCTTCTTCTTCTTCTTCTTCTTCTTCTTCTTCTTCTTCTTCTTCTTCTTCTTCTTCTTCTTCTTCTTCTTCTTCTTCTTCTTCTTCTTCTTCTTCTTCTTCTTCTTCTTCTTCTTCTTCTTCTTCTTCTTCTTCTTCTTCTTCTTCTTCTTCTTCTTCTTCTTCTTCTTCTTCTTCTTCTTCTTCTTCTTTCTTCTTCTTCTTCTTCTTCTTCTTCTTCTTCTTCTTCTTCTTCTTCTTCTTCTTCTTCTTCTTCTTCTTCTTCTTCTTCTTCTTCTTCTTCTTCTTCTTCTTCTTCTTCTTCTTCTTCTTCTTCTTCTTCTTCTTCTTCTTCTTCTTCTTCTTCTTCTTCTTCTTCTTCTTCTTCTTCTTCTTCTTCTTCTTCTTCTTCTTCTTCTTCTTCTTCTTCTTCTTCTTCTTCTTCTTCTTCTTCTTCTTCTTCTTCTTCTTCTTCTTCTTCTTCTTCTTCTTTCTTCTTCTTCTTCTTCTTCTTCTTCTTCTTCTTCTTCTTCTTCTTCTTCTTCTTCTTCTTCTTCTTCTTCTTCTTCTTCTTCTTCTTCTTCTTCTTCTTCTTCTTCTTCTTCTTCTTCTTCTTCTTCTTCTTCTTCTTCTTCTTCTTCTTCTTCTTCTTCTTCTTCTTCTTCTTCTTCTTCTTCTTCTTCTTCTTCTTCTTCTTCTTCTTCTTCTTCTTCTTCTTCTTCTTTCTTCTTCTTCTTCTTCTTCTTCTTCTTCTTCTTCTTCTTCTTCTTCTTCTTCTTCTTCTTCTTCTTCTTCTTCTTCTTCTTCTTCTTCTTCTTCTTCTTCTTCTTCTTCTTCTTCTTCTTCTTCTTCTTCTTCTTCTTCTTCTTCTTCTTCTTCTTCTTCTTCTTCTTCTTCTTCTTCTTCTTCTTCTTCTTCTTCTTCTTCTTCTTCTTCTTCTTCTTCTTCTTCTTCTTCTTCTTCTTCTTCTTCTTCTTCTTCTTCTTCTTCTTCTTCTTTCTTCTTCTTCTTCTTCTTCTTCTTCTTCTTCTTCTTCTTCTTCTTCTTCTTCTTCTTCTTCTTCTTCTTCTTCTTCTTCTTCTTCTTCTTCTTCTTCTTCTTCTTCTTCTTCTTCTTCTTCTTCTTCTTCTTCTTCTTCTTCTTCTTCTTCTTCTTCTTCTTCTTCTTCTTCTTCTTCTTCTTCTTCTTCTTCTTCTTCTTCTTCTTCTTCTTCTTCTTCTTCTTCTTCTTCTTCTTCTTCTTCTTCTTCTTCTTCTTCTTCTTCTTCTTCTTCTTCTTCTTCTTCTTCTTCTTCTTCTTCTTCTTCTTCTTCTTCTTCTTCTTCTTCTTCTTCTTCTTCTTCTTCTTCTTCTTCTTCTTCTTCTTCTTCTTCTTCTTCTTCTTCTTCTTCTTCTTCTTCTTCTTCTTCTTCTTCTTCTTCTTCTTCTTCTTCTTCTTCTTCTTCTTCTTCTTCTTCTTCTTCTTCTTCTTCTTCTTCTTCTTCTTCTTCTTCTTCTTCTTCTTCTTCTTCTTCTTCTTCTTCTTCTTCTTCTTCTTCTTCTTCTTCTTCTTCTTCTTCTTCTTCTTCTTCTTCTTCTTCTTCTTCTTCTTCTTCTTCTTCTTCTTCTTCTTCTTCTTCTTCTTCTTCTTCTTCTTCTTCTTCTTCTTCTTCTTCTTCTTCTTCTTCTTCTTCTTCTTCTTCTTCTTCTTCTTCTTCTTCTTCTTCTTCTTCTTCTTCTTCTTCTTCTTCTTCTTCTTCTTCTTCTTCTTCTTCTTCTTCTTCTTCTTCTTCTTCTTCTTCTTCTTCTTCTTCTTCTTCTTCTTCTTCTTCTTCTTCTTCTTCTTCTTCTTCTTCTTCTTCTTCTTCTTCTTCTTCTTCTTCTTCTTCTTCTTCTTCTTCTTCTTCTTCTTCTTCTTCTTCTTCTTCTTCTTCTTCTTCTTCTTCTTCTTCTTCTTCTTCTTCTTCTTCTTCTTCTTCTTCTTCTTCTTCTTCTTCTTCTTCTTCTTCTTCTTCTTCTTCTTCTTCTTCTTCTTCTTCTTCTTCTTCTTCTTCTTCTTCTTCTTCTTCTTCTTCTTCTTCTTCTTCTTCTTCTTCTTCTTCTTCTTCTTCTTCTTCTTCTTCTTCTTCTTCTTCTTCTTCTTCTTCTTCTTCTTCTTCTTCTTCTTCTTCTTCTTCTTTCTTCTTCTTCTTCTTCTTCTTCTTCTTCTTCTTCTTCTTCTTCTTCTTCTTCTTCTTCTTCTTCTTCTTCTTCTTCTTCTTCTTCTTCTTCTTCTTCTTCTTCTTCTTCTTCTTCTTCTTCTTCTTCTTCTTCTTCTTCTTCTTCTTCTTCTTCTTCTTCTTCTTCTTCTTCTTCTTCTTCTTCTTCTTCTTCTTCTTCTTCTTCTTCTTCTTCTTCTTCTTCTTCTTCTTCTTCTTCTTCTTCTTCTTCTTCTTCTTCTTCTTCTTCTTCTTCTTCTTCTTCTTCTTCTTCTTCTTCTTCTTCTTCTTCTTCTTCTTCTTCTTCTTCTTCTTCTTCTTCTTCTTCTTCTTCTTCTTCTTCTTCTTCTTCTTCTTCTTCTTCTTCTTCTTCTTCTTCTTCTTCTTCTTCTTCTTCTTCTTCTTCTTCTTCTTCTTCTTCTTCTTCTTCTTCTTCTTCTTCTTCTTCTTCTTCTTCTTCTTCTTCTTCTTCTTCTTCTTCTTCTTCTTCTTCTTCTTCTTCTTCTTCTTCTTCTTCTTCTTCTTCTTCTTCTTCTTCTTCTTCTTCTTCTTTCTTCTTCTTCTTCTTCTTCTTCTTCTTCTTCTTCTTCTTCTTCTTCTTCTTCTTCTTCTTCTTCTTCTTCTTCTTCTTCTTCTTCTTCTTCTTCTTCTTCTTCTTCTTCTTCTTCTTCTTCTTCTTCTTCTTCTTCTTCTTCTTCTTCTTCTTCTTCTTCTTCTTCTTCTTCTTCTTCTTCTTCTTCTTCTTCTTCTTCTTCTTCTTCTTCTTCTTCTTCTTCTTCTTCTTCTTCTTCTTCTTCTTCTTCTTCTTCTTCTTCTTCTTCTTCTTCTTCTTCTTCTTCTTTCTTCTTCTTCTTCTTCTTCTTCTTCTTCTTCTTCTTCTTCTTCTTCTTCTTCTTCTTCTTCTTCTTCTTCTTCTTCTTCTTCTTCTTCTTCTTCTTCTTCTTCTTCTTCTTCTTCTTCTTCTTCTTCTTCTTCTTCTTCTTCTTCTTTCTTCTTCTTCTTCTTCTTCTTCTTCTTCTTCTTCTTCTTCTTCTTCTTCTTCTTCTTCTTCTTCTTCTTCTTCTTCTTCTTCTTCTTCTTCTTCTTCTTCTTCTTCTTCTTCTTCTTCTTCTTCTTCTTCTTCTTCTTCTTTCTTCTTCTTCTTCTTCTTCTTCTTCTTCTTCTTCTTCTTCTTCTTCTTCTTCTTCTTCTTCTTCTTCTTCTTCTTCTTCTTCTTCTTCTTCTTCTTCTTCTTCTTCTTCTTCTTCTTCTTCTTCTTCTTCTTCTTCTTCTTCTTCTTCTTCTTCTTCTTCTTCTTCTTCTTCTTCTTCTTCTTCTTCTTCTTCTTCTTCTTCTTCTTCTTCTTCTTCTTCTTCTTCTTCTTCTTCTTCTTCTTCTTCTTCTTCTTCTTCTTCTTCTTCTTCTTCTTCTTCTTCTTCTTCTTTCTTCTTCTTCTTCTTCTTCTTCTTCTTCTTCTTCTTCTTCTTCTTCTTCTTCTTCTTCTTCTTCTTCTTCTTCTTCTTCTTCTTCTTCTTCTTCTTCTTCTTCTTCTTCTTCTTCTTCTTCTTCTTCTTCTTCTTCTTCTTCTTCTTCTTCTTCTTCTTCTTCTTCTTCTTCTTCTTCTTCTTCTTCTTCTTCTTCTTCTTCTTCTTCTTCTTCTTCTTCTTCTTCTTCTTCTTCTTCTTCTTCTTCTTCTTCTTCTTCTTCTTCTTCTTCTTCTTCTTCTTCTTCTTCTTCTTCTTCTTCTTCTTCTTCTTCTTCTTCTTCTTCTTCTTCTTCTTCTTCTTCTTCTTCTTCTTCTTCTTCTTCTTCTTCTTCTTCTTCTTCTTCTTCTTCTTCTTCTTCTTCTTCTTCTTCTTCTTCTTCTTCTTCTTCTTCTTCTTCTTCTTCTTCTTCTTCTTCTTCTTCTTCTTCTTCTTCTTCTTCTTCTTCTTCTTTCTTCTTCTTCTTCTTCTTCTTCTTCTTCTTCTTCTTCTTCTTCTTCTTCTTCTTCTTCTTCTTCTTCTTCTTCTTCTTCTTCTTCTTCTTCTTCTTCTTCTTCTTCTTCTTCTTCTTCTTCTTCTTTCTTCTTCTTCTTCTTCTTCTTCTTCTTCTTCTTCTTCTTCTTCTTCTTCTTCTTCTTCTTCTTCTTCTTCTTCTTCTTCTTCTTCTTCTTCTTCTTCTTCTTCTTCTTCTTCTTCTTCTTCTTCTTCTTCTTCTTCTTCTTCTTCTTCTTCTTCTTCTTCTTCTTCTTCTTCTTCTTCTTCTTCTTCTTCTTCTTCTTCTTCTTCTTCTTCTTCTTCTTCTTCTTCTTCTTCTTCTTCTTCTTCTTCTTCTTCTTCTTCTTCTTCTTCTTCTTCTTCTTCTTCTTCTTCTTCTTCTTCTTCTTTCTTCTTCTTCTTCTTCTTCTTCTTCTTCTTCTTCTTCTTCTTCTTCTTCTTCTTCTTCTTCTTCTTCTTCTTCTTCTTCTTCTTCTTCTTCTTCTTCTTCTTCTTCTTCTTCTTCTTCTTCTTCTTCTTCTTCTTCTTCTTCTTCTTCTTCTTCTTCTTCTTCTTCTTCTTCTTCTTCTTCTTCTTCTTCTTCTTCTTCTTCTTCTTCTTCTTCTTCTTCTTCTTCTTCTTCTTCTTCTTCTTCTTCTTCTTCTTCTTCTTCTTCTTCTTCTTCTTCTTCTTCTTCTTCTTCTTCTTCTTCTTCTTCTTCTTCTTCTTCTTCTTCTTCTTCTTCTTCTTCTTCTTCTTCTTCTTCTTCTTCTTCTTCTTCTTCTTCTTCTTCTTCTTCTTCTTCTTCTTCTTCTTCTTCTTCTTCTTCTTCTTCTTCTTCTTCTTCTTCTTCTTCTTCTTCTTCTTCTTCTTCTTCTTCTTCTTCTTCTTCTTCTTCTTCTTCTTCTTCTTTCTTCTTCTTCTTCTTCTTCTTCTTCTTCTTCTTCTTCTTCTTCTTCTTCTTCTTCTTCTTCTTCTTCTTCTTCTTCTTCTTCTTCTTCTTCTTCTTCTTCTTCTTCTTCTTCTTCTTCTTCTTCTTCTTCTTCTTCTTCTTCTTCTTCTTCTTCTTCTTCTTCTTCTTCTTCTTCTTCTTCTTCTTCTTCTTCTTCTTCTTCTTCTTCTTCTTCTTCTTCTTCTTCTTCTTCTTCTTCTTCTTCTTCTTCTTCTTCTTCTTCTTCTTCTTCTTCTTCTTCTTCTTCTTCTTCTTCTTCTTCTTCTTCTTCTTCTTCTTCTTCTTCTTCTTCTTCTTCTTCTTCTTCTTCTTCTTCTTCTTCTTCTTCTTCTTCTTCTTCTTCTTCTTCTTCTTCTTCTTCTTCTTCTTCTTCTTCTTCTTCTTCTTCTTCTTCTTTCTTCTTCTTCTTCTTCTTCTTCTTCTTCTTCTTCTTCTTCTTCTTCTTCTTCTTCTTCTTCTTCTTCTTCTTCTTCTTCTTCTTCTTCTTCTTCTTCTTCTTCTTCTTCTTCTTCTTCTTCTTCTTCTTCTTCTTCTTCTTCTTCTTCTTCTTCTTCTTCTTCTTCTTCTTCTTCTTCTTCTTCTTCTTCTTCTTCTTCTTCTTCTTCTTCTTCTTCTTCTTCTTCTTCTTCTTCTTCTTCTTCTTCTTCTTCTTCTTCTTCTTCTTCTTCTTCTTCTTCTTCTTCTTCTTCTTCTTCTTCTTCTTCTTCTTCTTCTTCTTCTTCTTCTTCTTCTTCTTCTTCTTCTTCTTCTTCTTCTTCTTCTTCTTCTTCTTCTTCTTCTTCTTCTTCTTCTTCTTCTTCTTCTTCTTCTTCTTCTTCTTCTTCTTCTTCTTCTTCTTCTTCTTCTTCTTCTTCTTCTTCTTCTTCTTCTTCTTCTTCTTCTTCTTCTTCTTCTTCTTCTTCTTCTTCTTCTTCTTCTTCTTCTTCTTCTTCTTCTTCTTCTTCTTCTTCTTCTTCTTCTTCTTCTTCTTCTTCTTCTTCTTCTTCTTCTTCTTCTTCTTCTTCTTCTTCTTCTTCTTCTTCTTCTTCTTCTTCTTCTTCTTCTTCTTCTTCTTCTTCTTTCTTCTTCTTCTTCTTCTTCTTCTTCTTCTTCTTCTTCTTCTTCTTCTTCTTCTTCTTCTTCTTCTTCTTCTTCTTCTTCTTCTTCTTCTTCTTCTTCTTCTTCTTCTTCTTCTTCTTCTTCTTCTTCTTCTTCTTCTTCTTCTTCTTCTTCTTCTTCTTCTTCTTCTTCTTCTTCTTCTTCTTCTTCTTCTTCTTCTTCTTCTTCTTCTTCTTCTTCTTCTTCTTCTTCTTCTTCTTCTTCTTCTTCTTCTTCTTCTTCTTCTTCTTCTTCTTCTTCTTCTTCTTCTTCTTCTTCTTCTTCTTCTTCTTCTTCTTCTTCTTCTTCTTCTTCTTCTTCTTCTTCTTCTTCTTCTTCTTCTTCTTCTTCTTCTTCTTCTTCTTCTTCTTCTTCTTCTTCTTCTTCTTCTTCTTCTTCTTCTTCTTCTTCTTCTTCTTCTTCTTCTTCTTCTTCTTCTTCTTCTTCTTCTTCTTCTTCTTCTTCTTCTTCTTCTTCTTCTTCTTTCTTCTTCTTCTTCTTCTTCTTCTTCTTCTTCTTCTTCTTCTTCTTCTTCTTCTTCTTCTTCTTCTTCTTCTTCTTCTTCTTCTTCTTCTTCTTCTTCTTCTTCTTCTTCTTCTTCTTCTTCTTCTTCTTCTTCTTCTTCTTCTTCTTCTTCTTCTTCTTCTTCTTCTTCTTCTTCTTCTTCTTCTTCTTCTTCTTCTTCTTCTTCTTCTTCTTCTTCTTTCTTCTTCTTCTTCTTCTTCTTCTTCTTCTTCTTCTTCTTCTTCTTCTTCTTCTTCTTCTTCTTCTTCTTCTTCTTCTTCTTCTTCTTCTTCTTCTTCTTCTTCTTCTTCTTCTTCTTCTTCTTCTTCTTCTTCTTCTTCTTCTTCTTCTTCTTCTTCTTCTTCTTCTTCTTCTTCTTCTTCTTCTTTCTTCTTCTTCTTCTTCTTCTTCTTCTTCTTCTTCTTCTTCTTCTTCTTCTTCTTCTTCTTCTTCTTCTTCTTCTTCTTCTTCTTCTTCTTCTTCTTCTTCTTCTTCTTCTTCTTCTTCTTCTTCTTCTTCTTCTTCTTCTTCTTCTTCTTCTTCTTCTTCTTCTTCTTCTTCTTCTTCTTCTTCTTCTTCTTCTTCTTCTTCTTCTTCTTCTTCTTCTTCTTCTTCTTCTTCTTCTTCTTCTTCTTCTTCTTCTTCTTCTTCTTCTTCTTCTTCTTCTTCTTCTTCTTCTTCTTCTTCTTCTTCTTCTTCTTCTTCTTCTTCTTCTTCTTCTTCTTCTTCTTCTTCTTCTTCTTCTTCTTCTTCTTCTTCTTCTTCTTCTTCTTCTTCTTCTTCTTCTTCTTCTTCTTCTTCTTCTTCTTCTTCTTCTTCTTCTTCTTCTTCTTCTTCTTCTTCTTCTTCTTCTTCTTCTTCTTCTTCTTCTTCTTCTTCTTCTTCTTCTTCTTCTTCTTCTTCTTCTTTCTTCTTCTTCTTCTTCTTCTTCTTCTTCTTCTTCTTCTTCTTCTTCTTCTTCTTCTTCTTCTTCTTCTTCTTCTTCTTCTTCTTCTTCTTCTTCTTCTTCTTCTTCTTCTTCTTCTTCTTCTTCTTCTTCTTCTTCTTCTTCTTCTTCTTCTTCTTCTTCTTCTTCTTCTTCTTCTTCTTCTTCTTCTTCTTCTTCTTCTTCTTCTTCTTCTTCTTCTTCTTCTTCTTCTTCTTCTTCTTCTTCTTCTTCTTCTTCTTCTTCTTCTTCTTCTTCTTCTTCTTCTTCTTCTTCTTCTTCTTCTTCTTCTTCTTCTTCTTCTTCTTCTTCTTCTTCTTCTTCTTCTTCTTCTTCTTCTTCTTCTTCTTCTTCTTCTTCTTCTTCTTTCTTCTTCTTCTTCTTCTTCTTCTTCTTCTTCTTCTTCTTCTTCTTCTTCTTCTTCTTCTTCTTCTTCTTCTTCTTCTTCTTCTTCTTCTTCTTCTTCTTCTTCTTCTTCTTCTTCTTCTTCTTCTTCTTCTTCTTCTTCTTCTTCTTCTTCTTCTTCTTCTTCTTCTTCTTCTTCTTCTTCTTCTTCTTCTTCTTCTTCTTCTTCTTCTTCTTCTTCTTCTTCTTCTTCTTCTTCTTCTTCTTCTTCTTCTTCTTCTTCTTCTTCTTCTTCTTCTTCTTCTTCTTCTTCTTCTTCTTCTTCTTCTTCTTCTTCTTCTTCTTCTTCTTCTTCTTCTTCTTCTTCTTCTTCTTCTTCTTCTTCTTCTTCTTCTTCTTCTTCTTCTTCTTCTTCTTCTTCTTCTTCTTCTTCTTCTTCTTCTTCTTCTTCTTCTTCTTCTTCTTCTTCTTCTTCTTCTTCTTCTTCTTCTTCTTCTTCTTCTTCTTCTTCTTCTTCTTCTTCTTCTTCTTCTTCTTCTTCTTCTTCTTCTTCTTCTTCTTCTTCTTCTTCTTCTTCTTCTTCTTCTTCTTCTTCTTTTCTTCTTCTTCTTCTTCTTCTTCTTCTTCTTCTTCTTCTTCTTCTTCTTCTTCTTCTTCTTCTTCTTCTTCTTCTTCTTCTTCTTCTTCTTCTTCTTCTTCTTCTTCTTCTTCTTCTTCTTCTTCTTCTTCTTCTTCTTCTTCTTCTTCTTCTTCTTCTTCTTCTTCTTCTTCTTCTTCTTCTTCTTCTTCTTCTTCTTCTTCTTCTTCTTCTTCTTCTTCTTCTTCTTCTTCTTCTTCTTCTTCTTCTTCTTCTTCTTCTTCTTCTTCTTCTTCTTCTTTCTTCTTCTTCTTCTTCTTCTTCTTCTTCTTCTTCTTCTTCTTCTTCTTCTTCTTCTTCTTCTTCTTCTTCTTCTTCTTCTTCTTCTTCTTCTTCTTCTTCTTCTTCTTCTTCTTCTTCTTTCTTCTTCTTCTTCTTCTTCTTCTTCTTCTTCTTCTTCTTCTTCTTTCTTCTTCTTCTTCTTCTTCTTCTTCTTCTTCTTCTTCTTCTTCTTCTTCTTCTTCTTCTTCTTCTTCTTCTTCTTCTTCTTCTTCTTCTTCTTCTTCTTCTTCTTCTTCTTCTTCTTCTTCTTCTTCTTCTTCTTCTTCTTCTTCTTCTTCTTCTTCTTCTTCTTCTTCTTCTTCTTCTTCTTCTTCTTCTTCTTCTTCTTCTTCTTCTTCTTCTTCTTCTTCTTCTTCTTCTTCTTCTTCTTCTTCTTCTTCTTCTTCTTCTTCTTCTTCTTCTTCTTCTTCTTCTTCTTCTTCTTCTTCTTCTTCTTTCTTCTTCTTCTTCTTCTTCTTCTTCTTCTTCTTCTTCTTCTTCTTTCTTCTTCTTCTTCTTCTTCTTCTTCTTCTTCTTCTTCTTCTTCTTCTTCTTCTTCTTCTTCTTCTTCTTCTTCTTCTTCTTCTTCTTCTTCTTCTTCTTCTTCTTCTTCTTCTTCTTCTTCTTCTTCTTCTTCTTCTTCTTCTTCTTCTTCTTCTTCTTCTTCTTCTTCTTCTTCTTCTTCTTCTTCTTCTTCTTCTTCTTCTTCTTCTTCTTCTTCTTCTTCTTCTTCTTCTTCTTCTTCTTCTTCTTCTTCTTCTTCTTCTTCTTCTTCTTCTTCTTCTTCTTCTTCTTCTTCTTCTTCTTCTTCTTCTTCTTCTTCTTCTTCTTCTTCTTCTTCTTCTTCTTCTTCTTCTTCTTCTTCTTCTTCTTCTTCTTCTTCTTCTTCTTCTTCTTCTTCTTCTTCTTCTTCTTCTTCTTCTTCTTCTTCTTCTTCTTCTTCTTCTTCTTCTTCTTCTTCTTCTTCTTCTTCTTCTTCTTCTTCTTCTTCTTCTTCTTCTTCTTCTTCTTCTTCTTCTTCTTCTTCTTCTTCTTCTTCTTCTTCTTCTTCTTCTTCTTTCTTCTTCTTCTTCTTCTTCTTCTTCTTCTTCTTCTTCTTCTTCTTCTTCTTCTTCTTCTTCTTCTTCTTCTTCTTCTTCTTCTTCTTCTTCTTCTTCTTCTTCTTCTTCTTCTTCTTCTTCTTCTTCTTCTTCTTCTTCTTCTTCTTCTTCTTCTTCTTCTTCTTCTTCTTCTTCTTCTTCTTCTTCTTCTTCTTCTTCTTCTTCTTCTTCTTCTTCTTCTTCTTCTTCTTCTTCTTCTTCTTCTTCTTCTTCTTCTTCTTCTTCTTCTTCTTCTTCTTCTTCTTCTTCTTCTTCTTCTTCTTCTTCTTCTTCTTCTTCTTCTTCTTCTTCTTCTTCTTCTTCTTCTTCTTCTTCTTCTTCTTCTTCTTCTTCTTCTTCTTCTTCTTCTTCTTCTTCTTCTTCTTCTTCTTCTTCTTCTTCTTCTTCTTCTTCTTCTTCTTCTTCTTCTTCTTCTTCTTCTTCTTCTTCTTCTTCTTCTTCTTCTTTCTTCTTCTTCTTCTTCTTCTTCTTCTTCTTCTTCTTCTTCTTCTTCTTCTTCTTCTTCTTCTTCTTCTTCTTCTTCTTCTTCTTCTTCTTCTTCTTCTTCTTCTTCTTCTTCTTCTTCTTCTTCTTCTTCTTCTTCTTCTTCTTCTTCTTCTTCTTCTTCTTCTTCTTCTTCTTCTTCTTCTTCTTCTTCTTCTTCTTCTTCTTCTTCTTCTTCTTCTTCTTCTTCTTCTTCTTCTTCTTCTTCTTCTTCTTCTTCTTCTTCTTCTTCTTCTTCTTCTTCTTCTTCTTCTTCTTCTTCTTCTTCTTCTTCTTCTTCTTCTTCTTCTTCTTCTTCTTCTTCTTCTTCTTCTTCTTCTTCTTCTTTCTTCTTCTTCTTCTTCTTCTTCTTCTTCTTCTTCTTCTTCTTCTTCTTCTTCTTCTTCTTCTTCTTCTTCTTTCTTCTTCTTCTTCTTCTTCTTCTTCTTCTTCTTCTTCTTCTTCTTCTTCTTCTTCTTCTTCTTCTTCTTCTTCTTCTTCTTCTTCTTCTTCTTCTTCTTCTTCTTCTTCTTCTTCTTCTTCTTCTTCTTCTTCTTCTTCTTCTTCTTCTTCTTCTTCTTCTTCTTCTTCTTCTTCTTCTTCTTCTTCTTCTTCTTCTTCTTCTTCTTCTTCTTCTTCTTCTTCTTCTTCTTCTTCTTCTTCTTCTTCTTCTTCTTCTTCTTCTTCTTCTTCTTCTTCTTCTTCTTCTTCTTCTTCTTCTTCTTCTTCTTCTTCTTCTTCTTCTTCTTCTTCTTCTTCTTCTTCTTCTTCTTCTTCTTCTTCTTCTTCTTCTTCTTCTTCTTCTTCTTCTTCTTCTTCTTCTTCTTCTTCTTCTTCTTCTTCTTTCTTCTTCTTCTTCTTCTTCTTCTTCTTCTTCTTCTTCTTCTTCTTCTTCTTCTTCTTCTTCTTCTTCTTCTTTCTTCTTCTTCTTCTTCTTCTTCTTCTTCTTCTTCTTCTTCTTCTTCTTCTTCTTCTTCTTCTTCTTCTTCTTCTTCTTCTTCTTCTTCTTCTTCTTCTTCTTCTTCTTCTTCTTCTTCTTCTTCTTCTTCTTCTTCTTCTTCTTCTTCTTCTTCTTCTTCTTCTTCTTCTTCTTCTTCTTCTTCTTCTTCTTCTTCTTCTTCTTCTTCTTCTTCTTCTTCTTCTTCTTCTTCTTCTTCTTCTTCTTCTTCTTCTTCTTCTTCTTCTTCTTCTTCTTCTTCTTCTTCTTCTTCTTCTTCTTCTTCTTCTTCTTCTTCTTCTTCTTCTTCTTCTTCTTCTTCTTCTTCTTCTTCTTCTTCTTCTTCTTCTTCTCTTCTTCTTCTTCTTCTTCTTCTTCTTCTTCTTCTTCTTCTTCTTCTTCTTCTTCTTCTTCTTCTTCTTCTTCTTCTTCTTCTTCTTCTTCTTCTTCTTCTTCTTCTTCTTCTTCTTCTTCTTCTTCTTCTTCTTCTTCTTCTTCTTCTTCTTCTTCTTCTTCTTCTTCTTCTTCTTCTTCTTCTTCTTCTTCTTCTTCTTCTTCTTCTTCTTCTTCTTCTTCTTCTTCTTCTTCTTCTTCTTCTTCTTCTTCTTCTTCTTCTTCTTCTTCTTCTTCTTCTTCTTCTTCTTCTTCTTCTTCTTCTTCTTCTTCTTTCTTCTTCTTCTTCTTCTTCTTCTTCTTCTTCTTCTTCTTCTTCTTCTTCTTCTTCTTCTTCTTCTTCTTCTTCTTCTTCTTCTTCTTCTTCTTCTTCTTCTTCTTTCTTCTTCTTCTTCTTCTTCTTCTTCTTCTTCTTCTTCTTCTTCTTCTTCTTCTTCTTCTTCTTCTTCTTCTTCTTCTTCTTCTTCTTCTTCTTCTTCTTCTTCTTCTTCTTCTTCTTCTTCTTCTTCTTCTTCTTCTTCTTCTTCTTCTTCTTCTTCTTCTTCTTCTTCTTCTTCTTCTTCTTCTTCTTCTTCTTCTTCTTCTTCTTCTTCTTCTTCTTCTTCTTCTTCTTCTTCTTCTTCTTCTTCTTCTTCTTCTTCTTCTTCTTCTTCTTCTTCTTCTTCTTCTTCTTCTTCTTCTTCTTCTTCTTCTTCTTCTTCTTCTTCTTCTTCTTCTTCTTCTTCTTCTTCTTCTTCTTCTTCTTCTTCTTCTTCTTCTTCTTCTTCTTCTTCTTCTTCTTCTTCTTCTTCTTCTTCTTCTTCTTCTTCTTCTTCTTCTTCTTCTTCTTCTTCTTCTTCTTCTTCTTCTTCTTCTTCTTCTTCTTCTTCTTCTTCTTCTTCTTCTTCTTCTTCTTCTTCTTCTTCTTCTTCTTCTTCTTCTTCTTCTTCTTCTTCTTCTTCTTCTTCTTCTTCTTCTTCTTCTTCTTCTTCTTCTTCTTCTTCTTCTTCTTCTTCTTCTTCTTCTTCTTCTTCTTCTTCTTCTTCTTCTTCTTCTTCTTCTTCTTCTTCTTCTTCTTCTTCTTCTTCTTCTTCTTCTTCTTCTTCTTCTTCTTCTTCTTCTTCTTCTTCTTCTTCTTCTTCTTCTTCTTCTTCTTCTTCTTCTTCTTCTTCTTCTTCTTCTTCTTCTTCTTCTTCTTCTTCTTCTTCTTCTTCTTCTTCTTCTTCTTCTTCTTCTTCTTCTTCTTCTTCTTCTTCTTCTTCTTCTTCTTCTTCTTCTTCTTCTTCTTCTTCTTCTTCTTCTTCTTCTTCTTCTTCTTCTTCTTCTTCTTCTTCTTCTTCTTCTTCTTCTTCTTCTTCTTCTTCTTCTTCTTCTTCTTCTTCTTCTTCTTCTTCTTCTTCTTCTTCTTCTTCTTCTTCTTCTTCTTCTTTCTTCTTCTTCTTCTTCTTCTTCTTCTTCTTCTTCTTCTTCTTCTTCTTCTTCTTCTTCTTCTTCTTCTTCTTCTTCTTCTTCTTCTTCTTCTTCTTCTTCTTCTTCTTCTTCTTCTTCTTCTTCTTCTTCTTCTTCTTCTTCTTCTTCTTCTTCTTCTTCTTCTTCTTCTTCTTCTTCTTCTTCTTCTTCTTCTTCTTCTTCTTCTTCTTCTTCTTCTTCTTCTTCTTCTTCTTCTTCTTTCTTCTTCTTCTTCTTCTTCTTCTTCTTCTTCTTCTTCTTCTTCTTCTTCTTCTTCTTCTTCTTCTTCTTCTTCTTTCTTCTTCTTCTTCTTCTTCTTCTTCTTCTTCTTCTTCTTCTTCTTCTTCTTCTTCTTCTTCTTCTTCTTCTTCTTCTTCTTCTTCTTCTTCTTCTTCTTCTTCTTCTTCTTCTTCTTCTTCTTCTTCTTCTTCTTCTTCTTCTTCTTCTTCTTCTTCTTCTTCTTCTTCTTCTTCTTCTTCTTCTTCTTCTTCTTCTTCTTCTTCTTCTTCTTCTTCTTCTTCTTCTTCTTCTTCTTCTTCTTCTTCTTCTTCTTCTTCTTCTTCTTCTTCTTCTTCTTCTTCTTCTTCTTCTTCTTCTTCTTCTTCTTCTTCTTCTTCTTCTTCTTCTTCTTCTTCTTTCTTCTTCTTCTTCTTCTTCTTCTTCTTCTTCTTCTTCTTCTTCTTCTTCTTCTTCTTCTTCTTCTTCTTCTTCTTCTTCTTCTTCTTCTTCTTCTTCTTCTTCTTCTTCTTCTTCTTCTTCTTCTTCTTCTTCTTCTTCTTCTTCTTCTTCTTCTTCTTCTTCTTCTTCTTCTTCTTCTTCTTCTTCTTCTTCTTCTTCTTCTTCTTCTTCTTCTTCTTCTTCTTCTTCTTCTTCTTCTTCTTCTTCTTCTTCTTCTTCTTCTTCTTCTTCTTCTTCTTCTTCTTCTTCTTCTTCTTCTTCTTCTTTCTTCTTCTTCTTCTTCTTCTTCTTCTTCTTCTTCTTCTTCTTCTTCTTCTTCTTCTTCTTCTTCTTCTTCTTCTTCTTCTTCTTCTTCTTCTTCTTCTTCTTCTTCTTCTTCTTCTTCTTCTTCTTCTTCTTCTTCTTCTTCTTCTTCTTCTTCTTCTTCTTCTTCTTTCTTCTTCTTCTTCTTCTTCTTCTTCTTCTTCTTCTTCTTCTTCTTCTTCTTCTTCTTCTTCTTCTTCTTCTTCTTCTTCTTCTTCTTCTTCTTCTTCTTCTTCTTCTTCTTCTTCTTCTTCTTCTTCTTCTTCTTCTTCTTCTTCTTCTTCTTCTTCTTCTTCTTCTTCTTCTTCTTCTTCTTCTTCTTCTTCTTCTTCTTCTTCTTCTTCTTCTTCTTCTTCTTCTTCTTCTTCTTCTTCTTCTTCTTCTTCTTCTTCTTCTTCTTCTTCTTCTTCTTCTTCTTCTTCTTCTTCTTCTTCTTCTTCTTCTTCTTCTTCTTCTTCTTCTTCTTCTTCTTCTTCTTCTTCTTCTTCTTCTTCTTCTTCTTCTTCTTCTTCTTCTTCTTCTTCTTCTTCTTCTTCTTCTTCTTCTTCTTCTTCTTCTTCTTCTTCTTCTTCTTCTTCTTCTTCTTCTTCTTCTTCTTCTTCTTCTTCTTCTTCTTCTTCTTCTTCTTCTTCTTCTTCTTCTTCTTCTTCTTCTTCTTCTTCTTCTTCTTCTTCTTCTTCTTCTTCTTCTTCTTCTTCTTCTTCTTCTTCTTCTTCTTCTTCTTCTTCTTCTTCTTCTTCTTCTTCTTCTTCTTCTTCTTCTTCTTCTTCTTCTTCTTCTTCTTCTTCTTCTTCTTCTTCTTCTTCTTCTTCTTCTTCTTCTTCTTCTTCTTCTTCTTCTTCTTTCTTCTTCTTCTTCTTCTTCTTCTTCTTCTTCTTCTTCTTCTTCTTCTTCTTCTTCTTCTTCTTCTTCTTCTTCTTCTTCTTCTTCTTCTTCTTCTTCTTCTTCTTCTTCTTCTTCTTCTTCTTCTTCTTCTTCTTCTTCTTCTTCTTCTTCTTCTTCTTCTTCTTCTTCTTCTTCTTCTTCTTCTTCTTCTTCTTCTTCTTCTTCTTCTTCTTCTTCTTCTTCTTCTTCTTCTTCTTCTTCTTCTTCTTCTTCTTCTTCTTCTTCTTCTTCTTCTTCTTCTTCTTCTTCTTCTTCTTCTTCTTCTTCTTCTTCTTCTTCTTCTTCTTCTTCTTCTTCTTCTTCTTCTTCTTCTTCTTCTTCTTCTTCTTCTTCTTCTTCTTCTTCTTCTTCTTCTTCTTCTTCTTCTTCTTCTTCTTCTTCTTCTTCTTCTTCTTCTTCTTCTTCTTCTTCTTCTTCTTCTTCTTCTTTCTTCTTCTTCTTCTTCTTCTTCTTCTTCTTCTTCTTCTTCTTCTTCTTCTTCTTCTTCTTCTTCTTCTTCTTCTTCTTCTTCTTCTTCTTCTTCTTCTTCTTCTTCTTCTTCTTCTTCTTCTTCTTCTTCTTCTTCTTCTTCTTCTTCTTCTTCTTCTTCTTCTTCTTCTTCTTCTTCTTCTTCTTCTTCTTCTTCTTCTTCTTCTTCTTCTTCTTCTTCTTCTTCTTCTTCTTCTTCTTCTTCTTCTTCTTCTTCTTCTTCTTCTTCTTCTTCTTCTTCTTCTTCTTCTTCTTCTTCTTCTTCTTCTTCTTCTTCTTCTTCTTCTTCTTCTTCTTCTTCTTCTTCTTCTTCTTCTTCTTCTTCTTCTTCTTCTTCTTCTTCTTCTTCTTCTTCTTCTTCTTCTTCTTCTTCTTCTTCTTCTTCTTCTTCTTCTTCTTCTTCTTCTTCTTCTTCTTTCTTCTTCTTCTTCTTCTTCTTCTTCTTCTTCTTCTTCTTCTTCTTCTTCTTCTTCTTCTTCTTCTTCTTCTTCTTCTTCTTCTTCTTCTTCTTCTTCTTCTTCTTCTTCTTCTTCTTCTTCTTCTTCTTCTTCTTCTTCTTCTTCTTCTTCTTCTTCTTCTTCTTCTTCTTCTTCTTCTTCTTCTTCTTCTTCTTCTTCTTCTTCTTCTTCTTCTTCTTCTTCTTCTTCTTCTTCTTCTTCTTCTTCTTCTTCTTCTTCTTCTTCTTCTTCTTCTTCTTCTTCTTCTTCTTCTTCTTCTTCTTCTTCTTCTTCTTCTTCTTCTTCTTCTTCTTCTTCTTCTTCTTCTTCTTCTTCTTCTTCTTCTTCTTCTTCTTCTTCTTCTTCTTCTTCTTCTTCTTTCTTCTTCTTCTTCTTCTTCTTCTTCTTCTTCTTCTTCTTCTTCTTCTTCTTCTTCTTCTTCTTCTTCTTCTTCTTCTTCTTCTTCTTTCTTCTTCTTCTTCTTCTTCTTCTTCTTCTTCTTCTTCTTCTTCTTCTTCTTCTTCTTCTTCTTCTTCTTCTTCTTCTTCTTCTTCTTCTTCTTCTTCTTCTTCTTCTTCTTCTTCTTCTTCTTCTTCTTCTTCTTCTTCTTCTTCTTCTTCTTCTTCTTCTTCTTCTTCTTCTTCTTCTTCTTCTTCTTCTTCTTCTTCTTCTTCTTCTTCTTCTTCTTCTTCTTCTTCTTCTTCTTCTTCTTCTTCTTCTTCTTCTTCTTCTTCTTCTTCTTCTTCTTCTTCTTCTTCTTCTTCTTCTTCTTCTTCTTCTTCTTCTTCTTCTTCTTCTTCTTCTTCTTCTTCTTCTTCTTCTTCTTCTTCTTCTTCTTCTTCTTCTTCTTTCTTCTTCTTCTTCTTCTTCTTCTTCTTCTTCTTCTTCTTCTTCTTCTTCTTCTTCTTCTTCTTCTTCTTCTTCTTCTTCTTCTTCTTCTTCTTCTTCTTCTTCTTCTTCTTCTTCTTCTTCTTCTTCTTTCTTCTTCTTCTTCTTCTTCTTCTTCTTCTTCTTCTTCTTCTTCTTCTTCTTCTTCTTCTTCTTCTTCTTCTTCTTCTTCTTCTTCTTCTTCTTCTTCTTCTTCTTCTTCTTCTTCTTCTTCTTCTTCTTCTTCTTCTTCTTCTTCTTCTTCTTCTTCTTCTTCTTCTTCTTCTTCTTCTTCTTCTTCTTCTTCTTCTTCTTCTTCTTCTTCTTCTTCTTCTTCTTCTTCTTCTTCTTCTTCTTCTTCTTCTTCTTCTTCTTCTTCTTCTTCTTCTTCTTCTTCTTCTTCTTCTTCTTCTTCTTCTTCTTCTTCTTCTTCTTCTTCTTCTTCTTCTTCTTCTTCTTCTTCTT
>CALYLW010002557.1:9640-51367 GCA_944989445.1 Ampullaceana balthica
ACCACAACACAGTGTCAAAAGCTGAGACTTTTTAAAAAGAAAAAAGAAGAAAAAAAATTCAGGTCACACGTTGAAACAATCAATGGCTAGGGTCACCCGACGCGGATAATATTCTGGTATAGCTGCCCCGATTACCAACTTCCATCGTGTATATCTTCTTGTTAAAATAAGTTTACAATTTAATACTGGTAAGAACGAACAGACACATTAATTGATAGCCCAACGCCTTAAATTAAGCGTTTCAGAATAGTATTGGAACATCAATAAATTACTGTTATTATTATACAGTATTTTAACATTTTAAAATAATTGTAATTTTTTATTATTTTTTTTTAGCTGGCACAGATCTCGTTCAGGCTGTTTGTCTTGCATTCTCATTACTCATTACTTTTAGTGGCCTGTCCTTTCTGGAATTTATAACTGAAAGTGATGAGGAAATGTGTTCTGATCTGGTATATTCCAGAAAGTAAGCAAGTTCCTAACGTTCTGAATACGTGGAGATAGTGTGACTTGACTAAAATTAACACCAACATACCATGCGTTTTACGCAACAAAACATATGACTTTACACACCAAACAACTGGCTTTGTATACAAGTAATGAGAAACACAACACAATTTTGCACCTTATTTATGGGTGAAAGTTTTATCTAGAAAGAAAACTAAATCAAGTAACTATGCAATTGTTTACACTCTTGTCACGTCCTTGAGATGCGATCAAACGGCATAGTCCTCACCCCCCTCATATCTTTCTAGCTGCGCCACTATCATAAACAGTTTTAAAGTAAACGTGTGTTACTATTAAAAAATAATTATGCTACATACTTTTGTTTTTTGAGTGATCTTTTTGTGTTATGTTGAAAGTGTGATTAGGGCTTATTTGTTTTGGGGGAGGGGAGGACATTATTTTACAGGTAGGAAGGAAAATATTTATCCTCTGGAGAATTTTAAAAAAAATCTGCCGGGGAGAAGGGCGGGGAAGAGAGACTTTGTAATGGGAGGATTTATTTTGCAACCCCGGAAATTAATCACCCGGACAAGGGAAACAAATCCTGAAACAGTATTAGATAAAAATGAGATGGGTTGTCGGTCATATTTTCATAGTTATATTTCTTCCCCGTCTAGTTAAAACTAATTATAGTTACACACAATGAAGGCGTTGCCTATAGCTTAAGTCAATTTCGAAACCCTATGACTGGTAGTAAGAACATTTATATTCTTCTCAGAACATTTTTTTAGAAGTGGTCTCTGAGAAGTTAAAAAAAAATCATTTGAAATATTTTTTTCTAAATCTTTTTTTCTTATGACAAAACATGCCTTTTTTCCAATCTCAAATTCACGCCATCTCCTACCCCCTGCCCTCAACAAGGATGGGAATGGCTACGTGCGTGGAAAGAAGTACCCTGATAACTTCCAGAAAAACATGAACGTTTTATTACATTTTTTTTTACATTGACAGCCCCCAACAATAATTGTTTACATTGACAGCCCCCAACAATAATTGTTTACATTGACAGCCCCCAACAATAATTGTTTACATTGACAGCCCCCAACAATAATTGTTTACATTGACAGCCCCCAACAATAATTGTTTACATTGACAGCCCCCAACAATAATTGTTTACATTGACAGCCCCCAACAATAATTGTTTACATTGACAGCCCCCAACAATAATTGTTTACATTGACAGCCCCCAACAATAATTGTTTACATTGACAGCCCCCAACAATAATTGTTTACATTGACAGCCCCCAACAATAATTGTTTACATTGACAGCCCCCAACAATAATTGTTTACATTGACAGCCCCCAACAATAATTGTTTACATTGACAGCCCCCAACAATAATTGTTTACATTGACAGCCCCCAACAATAATAAATCAAAATAAATAGGGGATAAATGTTTTTACCATAAACGTTAAATGAGGATTATTTTGAGGCGGGAAAGGGGCCGTCCATAAAGTACGTCACGCTTATTTGGATCATTTTTACCCCCCCCTCCCTCCTGTTACAAACTGTCACAAATCTTGGACACGAAAGTACGCCACACTTTCGAACAAATTTTTTTTTAAAATTAACGAAATAATTAAAATTTAATATAAAACACCGTGACTTCACACATGGAAGGACCCCCCCCCCACTCCTCCCCCTGTCATAAACCGCCACCCCCACCCACCCTCTCCACCCGAACGCTCACCTACCAACCAACCTTATTACATAAAAACCTTTTCCGTTCTTCAACGCCCATTCTTCCATCCGTTACAAGAGAGTAGGTTCTTAAAGGAGAGTTCTCGTTAACGGGGGACTTTGTCGCAATAAGCTCGGTTGACTCCCCTGATCCCCGCCCGCGCTTGGCTGGTGCCAGCGGAAGTGACGTCTAGAGACAAACTAATTACAGGACTAGGCCTGTCCCTCGGGCCTCCACTGGTAGCACAAAATTACAACGTATCTTCAATGGGATTGGGGCGGGGGTGGGGTGGTGGTGTTGGACGTTGGGATCAGAAATGAGAGGGAAGTTGGGGTGGGGTGAGTAATAGGGCTTTCATGAAGAGGAATTCAGGTCAGGGTTTCAGTTTTATTGGGGGACTTTTTGAAGGGGGCAAGGGGTGGGGAAGTAAGGGGTATATAAAAAACAAGCATTGTGAAATAATTAGATGCATTGGGAGCGACGGGCTGTGTGATGTCAATAAAAGTAAGGGAACTTACTCTGTGAGTCTTCGTATGTTGGAAGGGGGGTTGATGTGAGATAAAAAGGGGGAAAAGAGAAAGGAAAACAAACAATTCTTCGTGTCAGACATCTACGAGACTACTACTATGAATTGCTGCAAGTTCCAAAATTTTTTTAAAGTCAACAGAAATTAATTATATTCTACAACCAGTGCCTCTCAAACTTTTTAGTATAGCCGACCGGCAGGAGTTTTTTTTTATTGCACCAGGGACCGGTGCACTATTTTCCCTGTAAAGACGTGGTAGCGACATGAACCCCACACATGGCCGACAGCCCCTAAAAAAATTTGTCATGAATTCGGTTGGTTATATGCCACATGTCATCCAACGTCTTTCGCTTGTCTTCACTGGTCTTTATGGTCGTTGGCGGTAACTACTTTACGTTAACTAACTACGTTCTTCATCGTCAAGGGCTTGAACTGTGAATTGTTTTCTAAAAATATTGCTTGAGAATAAAAGGTGTCAAATGTTCGGCCTCATTTTTATCAATCATAAAAATATGTCAATGTTTGTCTCTATGATTATGTGAGAACCAAATTCAATTTTAATTACATGCATGTATGTTGATTTTTCTTCTACGTTCAAGTTACCAATCTTATGAAAGTTTAGAAATCGAATAATACCATAATATTTAATATAAATAAATAAATAAATAAATATATAAATATATATATAAATAAATATATATATATATATATATATATATTATATATATATATATATATATATATATATATATATATATATATATATATATATATATATATATATATACTATGTTGTGCTGGCGCAAATATTTTAGGGCGCCTACGGCGCCCACTTTTTTCAAAAGCGCAACTATCTTATCCTTGTTTGATAAATACTTAATATTAAACTTACTGAAATGTACACAAAGTATTTGATAATAGGGGTTGTAGGGCGCCCACTTTTTTCGCCAAAAGCCCAAGTAACTTATCCTTGTTTGATAAATACGAAATATTAAACTTGCTGAAATGTACACAAAGTATTTTATAATTATAAATCCTCAAATCCCATTTTTAAATCGTTCCCTTTTCAAAAATTAAAATATAAACCAAAACAATAACGATATATAATATTTTTTTTACAGCTCGTCTTTAATTTATAATTATTTTGCACACTTTTTTGCGCGCCTCCGATGTACACCTTGTATTAAAACATACGCTCAAAAATGACGTCATAGCGTTACACATACATCCAATGAGTGACTTGGGCTATTATATCATACTAGTGTAACGCGTCAAAAATGACGGAAGTTTTCAAAATGAATACATTTCAGCTGAAATCTATTAATTTTGAAAAGAAAAATACACATCAGAATAATAAACAATGTAATACAGAACTTTTTATTTATTTTTATTTGATTAATTTATTATCATATTGAACAATTTTATGCGGAACGTTCGAAAAGTGTTATTTTTGGTGCAGTAATTTTATTATGTTGATCGCAGCGCCACCTAACAGCATTACAAATTTCACAGCGCCACCTAGTTACATCCATACATACAGACAACGGGAATTATGTATATTGATATATATATATATATATATATATATTGGTGGGGGGGGGGCTTTAGTGTTAACCGATAGGTACGAAAATCAATGCAATTCATTGTCTTTGTATCCCTAAAAATAGGGATCGAAGTCAAGTGGCGCGCCACTTACTTTAAGAGAAATGTAAGTTCTCTGGGTATCATTGTATAAATAGTTTAAGATACATATAGTTTAATCTTAATATATTAATTTTATAGATACAATAAGTATAAATAAATGCAATATTTAAAATGCATTTTTTAATTGGAATTTTTTTTTAAATCGTTAATTTAAGTTACCTAAAGGATTTTTTTAGTAATACAAGTTAATAATAATATGTCTCACATTATTGTAAATTAAATTTCAAAAGAAATTAACGATTCTTATCCTGTCACATACATTTTCTCAAGAACAACGCAACTGATAAAATATATTTGCACCGGTGCTTTGTGGTGCAGAGATTAAGGGCAAATAAATTGTAATGCAAATAAGATGTTACAATAAAATATATTTTAAGATAAAGTGTTCTTTGTCACTGAAAAAATATAGTGCCTATTTATACACCCATAGATTTGAAAATATAATTGCATTTTTTATTACCACGTTTTTATTAACTTGCTTTCGTGTCTGTCTGTCCGCAATTTTTCAAATTTGCTAACGTAAAATTAAACCACTTTTGATGGTCCTAGAGAGCTCAAAATTTTACCACAGATAGATCTTGGATGACAATACATTGTATCAAAATTTCATATCGATCGAATGTACCGTGATTAAATTAATGCATTTTACCACGTTTTTACCACGTTTTTATTAACTCGCTTTCGTTCCTGTGGCATTGTTTGTTGGTTTGTCTGTCCACAATTTTTCAAATCTGCTAACGTAAAAGTAAACCACTTTTGATGGTCCTAGAGATCTCAAAATTTTTCCACAGATAGATCTTGGATGACAATGCATTGTATCAAAATTTCAGATCGATCGAATACACCGTTATTAAATTATTGAACTTTTTAGTTTATCTATATAAAAGCATCTGTACCGTCTGCTTTTGTTGACATCCATGAGTTCACCCCGTGACCACATCACCGTGTTTTTAAAACGTTGGGCGGGCGCTTATGTAGGGTTTGTTAAAATAAATAGAGGTAAAAAATATTTTTAAAAACCACGTTGTTATAAGTGGACTAAAAAGAATAAAATAAATAGAAGTCAAAATAAGATTTTTTAAAACAAAATTTTTATAAGCAGACTAAAAAGAAAAAAATAATTTAAAACTTATAAGTTCAAGTACTTTGATTTAATATGACTAAAAACGTGGGGCGGGTGTTTGGTATAAAAATTAAAGATTTGTAATTTAGAAGGCAAAAGAGATATCCATAAGTGAGAGAATGATTGAACCGCATATGTTAAACTTCATAACTCGCTTTCATTACTATGGCATTGTGTGTCTGTCCAACATTTTTCATATCCGCCAACGTAAAATTAAACCACTTCTGATGGTCCTAGAGATCTCGAAGTACTTGAACTTATAAGTTTTAAATTATTTTCTTCTTTTTAGTCCACTTATAAAACGTGGTTTTAAAAAATCATTTTTTACCTTTATTTATTCAGTTTATCTCTATATAAGCATCTGTATCCGTCTGCCGTTGTTAGATTTCACATGCCGAGTTCACCCGGTGACCTCATCGCCGTGGTATTAAAACGTGGGGCGGGTGCTGATGAGGTATTTGGTAAAATAGAGGTAAAAAAGATTTCCAAAAACCACGTTTTTATTAGTGGACTAAAAAAGAATAACATAAATAAAGGTAAAAAAGGATTTAAAAAAAAAGAAAATAAGTTAAAACTTAAACGTTCAAGTACATGTACTTTGATTTAATATGACTAAAATCGTGTGGCAGGCGCTTACGATGTTTTACATATGCAGTTGACTCATTCTCTCACTTATAAATCTCTCTTTTGCCGTCTAAATTATAAATCTTTAATTTTTATACACCCGCCCCACGTTTTTAGTCATATTAAATCAATGTACTTGAACATATAAATTTTAAATTATTTTCTTCTATTTAGTCCACTTATAAAAACATGGTTTTTAAAAATCTTTTGTTACTTTTATTTATTATGTACTAGCAACAAAGCCCGTCCAAGGACGGGAATAAGTGTAGGGTGACCTATGAAGTTCATGGTAGAAAAACACTACATTACCCACCCCCGTTTGCCCAGAGACCCTACCCCCTCCCCCAACACCACGGTCTGTACATCCCCCACCGCAGTTTGTCGAGAGACCCGCAGTCTCGGCCGGCCTTACATGTGTATCACGTCAATAAAAAAGACCCGTAAAAACAAAGCTTTTGACTATAAATCTAATATATAAAGATGAAAGTTTGTGTGTTTGTTTGTTTGTTTGTTACCAATGGAATTCCACACCGTTGGACCCAAGATGCTGAAATTTTGCATGGGACTCTCATTTGACCCGGGACAGGTCATAAGCTATGTTTCAACCCCAGGTGACCACCCCTAGGGTAAGGGAGCCCATAATCAGAAAATGTAGAGCCAAATAAAGACAAAATAAATTCTCATTTCGATATTGAACAGCTTCATGCGGGCATTCAAAACGAGTTCATTTTGGTGCGTTATTTTTTACAATACTTTATTTTTAGCTGTGAGCTTTCAAAAATCTTTTATTGTCAAATTACGGTGCGCACCTTTTCGTGTACGCATCTAAAAGTGAGCAGTGTAATTTTATTATAATAACATTCATATTTGTTTTGGCCTTGCGGTACAAAACAGTGGCCTTTTATACAAATACTTTCTTGATATATTATAGATCTGTTAAGACTATTTCATTACATTTGTCACACGATGTATGGTATTTATTTTTAAATTAAGAGTTTTTTTAATGTTGTTTCTAATGACTCAAATTTTAATTTAAACAAATACTAATTATGTGAGGGTATTTCATGTGGAAAGAAATTGCCCAAGTCAAAAAAGCTTAATCGTAATTTAGAGGAACTAAACGTTTGTTTTTCTTAAAATGTGTTGCGTGTTCTATATTAATTTTTCTTGCTTATTTTACTTGCTCAATCCCTTAACTTTAATTATTAAAGTTAATCATCAATGATTATTACATGCATATAAAAGCCTACGACCAATGCTGTGTTTTTTTTATTACATAAGCTCTATAAATTTACAATTTAAACCTTTCTATCGGACGTATAAACATAAGCATATTAAACTCAATACAAGTGAACCTATAAGCAATTAATTAAGTTGGGCGGCGTATTAAATATGCCATGGTCATCACGCTGTAGCGGAATAACAAAAGCCATTTTAAAAATAGATGTTTAGTCAAATATAGCATCTATTTTTCCTATTTCGTAAATAATTTATTTATTTTTCAGAAACTAAATCTGGTGTTTGAAATATAATTTACAAACTATGATGTCCCATCGGGAAACATGGTCAAAAACATACTTGAATTCCTTTTTAAAATTATACCTATTACATAAAAGCAGTAAATTTAAATAGTATAACTTATAACATAGAGACAAATATAAAAAAGCATTATATATCATTTCCATATTAAAACACTAATAAATAAAGACTATCAAAAAGCATACAATTTATTTTTGGAGCAGTACTGCATTACAAGACTTCATTTTAAGCGCCCGCCTTTAAATTAACTTTCATTGACTAAAAATTGACTATAATTTTTTCACTTTTGTCCCTTTCTACAAAACGGTCCCATTTAGCGATGGATTCCAAAATCTTATATGTTGCTGTTTCACCAAGGGATTCAATTCTTTTTTGATTCCCGTTTTCAGATAAGACATTATATTTTGTAAAAACAATTTTCCTGTTTTTGTTTCTGGAAATTAGATAAAGGGCGATTTTTACTCATTACTTTTAGTTCAGAGTTCAGTCGTGCTTAATTGTTTTTAGTATGATTCGTAAATTTTAAAGACTTTTAGTCAAATGGGAAGTTGGACCATTAGTGAGAGTGGGCTTAGGCTTTTATTAGTATAGAAAAGGGGAGGGCACTAAATGAAGTTAATCAAGAGAAATACAAAAAAATAAGAAGAAAGTAAATCGGTGCATACACATACATACTTAACAAATAACTATTTCAATATTTTCAACAACATAATAAAACTTGCTCATTACTATAAACTTACTTATTAAAGTTAAGAATCAATGATCTTGACATGCATATAAAGGCCTAGGACCTATGTTGTCATTTCATGTTTACATAATTTTATGTTTACATAAGCTAAACAAATTAACTATTTAAACTTTAGCTAACGAACTTATTAAGAAAGTCATTAAACTTAACACAAGTGAACCTAAAGATCACTAATTCCGTGTAGTTAGAAGCATAAAACTCTGGGTGGTTGTTAAGTACACTTCCGTGGTGGTAACGAGCAAAAAAAATATTTAAATATCAATTTTCATATAGCCCATATAATGAAAAAAACGTCTTTGTGCCCCCGGCCCCCCATGACTGAATTGCAACTTTTTTACACAAATGATCGTCGTGAGAGGCTACTCAACAACTTCCCAAAGTTTCATGCTTCTACCTACACGCGAAGTTGGAGAATTCAATTATTGATGAGTCAGTTTTTTATATAAGAAAAAAACTACATAGCCTATGACCTGTCCCGGGTCAAATGAGGGTCCCATGCAAAATTTCAGCACCTAGGTCCAACGGTGTGGCATTCTATGAGTAACAAAACAAACAAAAGAAACAAACAAACAAACTTTCATCTTTATATATTAGATGGGGTTTTCCCGCTTTGGGAATGTCAATGTTTGACTGTTGCACAGTGCGCACTATTTTGACACATGCTTGGTGTGACGTAGTTTGGTGTGGGATGACGTCAATAGAGAGATATGCTAGAGGGACGATTTTGTAGTGGAGAGCACGCACAGTGTTGTTATTATTTTGCCTTGAAGGATTTCTTTGTTCAATTAAAATATTGATTCTTCTGATGGTGTTATTACTTATTGAGTTGAAGCCTTGTGAGTCATAAAAATCATTAGAACTTGACATTCTTAAGAAGAACAAATGAAATTAATCTCTTTAGAATGTGTTTTTTAAGATTTTACAATAACTAACCTTACCTAACCAAACTTGAAGTAGTTAACAAGTTTATATATTAGCCTATCTAATACCTTTCAGCCATTTAGTGGTGCTAATAGAATAAATTAAATTCATCTGTTTCATTGATGTTTAGAAGGATGAATTAAATACATATATTTATTGATCCAATGAAGGTTAAATTAAATTAATCTCTTCTGAATATTTTTTTGGATCTTATAATCAATACAAAATATCACTAAACAAATTATATATCCAAAACTTAAATTAACACTTCACCTGTTTTACAAATGTCTAAACACAATTGATGTGTCCGAATTAAACAAATAGTCATGGGGTAGCAAAATTTAAACTAATTTTAATAATTTACTTATAAGTTACTTATTTATCTAAGTTACTTATAAGTTTATTGATGCTAAAAGGGGGGGGGAGAAAAAACCTTCAGTATGGTATTTAAGAACAAAGTTTAAGAAAGGGAAATAATTAAAAGCAGTTGTACACTAAAACAATATATAAGCTATTATGTTCCAATCTTTCTTCAGAGAAATCATGCCCCCAAAAAGAAAAACTCAATTAGGTCGTGTTTCTAAAACGGCAAAGAAGCAAGCCTTACATAGAGAAAATGAAACAAATGAACAAACACAGGCAAGACTTGCTGTTGAGAGAGAAAGAGTTTCAATCAGAAGAGCTAATGAAACCAGTGAACAAACACAGGCAAGACTTGATGATGAGAGAGAAAGAGTTTCAATCAGAAGAGCTAATGAAACCAATAAACAAACACAGACAAGACTTGATGAAAAAAGAGTCAGATCTTCAATGAGAAGAGCAAATGCAACAAATGAACAACCCAAATAGACTTGCAGACCAGAGAAATGGAAATTTAAACAGAAGAAGATATGAAATTCAGGAAGACCTAAAAGGTGCTGCTCATCAATATGACCCAGATATTCCATACCATCAACATGAAAAGGTCAACATTGGTGAGATGAACTTGATCTGCAAGCATTGCAGTGCATTTAAATGGAAAGATGAGCACCCTGGAATGTGCTGTTCCAATGGCAAAGTTAAACTAGAGACTCTGCAACATCCACCTGAGCCACTTGATCATTTGCTTCAAGGTGTATCTCAAACGTCTAAACGCTTCCTAGCCAACATCAGAAAATACAACTCATGCTTTAAAATGACATCTTTTGGTGCCAGCAAAGAAATTCGTGAACAAGGATTCATGCCAACATTTAAAGTTCAAGGCCAAATTTATCACAGGGCTGGATCTCTGCTGCCAGCTGAAGGCGAACCTCAGTTTCTGCAGATCTATTTCATGGGAGACCAAGCTAGAGAAGTCCAACAAAGATGTGCAAACTTTCCAGACTTGCAACAAAATGTTGTTTTGGAGTTGCAAGAACTCCTACATGCAAACAATGCCTACCTTCACATTTTTAAGACAGCTCTAGAAAGAATGCCAACTGATGAATACAAAGTTGTGATACGAGCTGACAAAGCACCAAGACATGAACACCAAAGGCGGTTCAATGTACCAACATTTGATGAAGTGGCCATTGTCATGGTAGGAAATGAATTTGACAGACGTGACATTGTCCTTCAAAAGCGAAACAACCTTCTCCAAAGAGTTGCAGAAACTCATCGCTCTTATGATGCTCTGCAATACCCCCTAATGTTTTGGCAAGGTGAAGATGGGTACTCCTTTGGCATTCCTCAGACAAACCCAGACACGGGAAACAATGTTTTGGGTAAAAAAGGTTACAGCAATGGACTTTTATGCATATCGAATCATGATTCGCAGTGGTGAAGATAACCATCTCTTGAAATTTAGACAGCTGTTCCATCAATTCATCGTAGATATGTACGCGAAAATTGAAAGTGAACGCTTGCTCTACATCCGTCTAAATCAAAAGAAGCTGAGAGTTGAAGACTACATTCACCCTCAGAGATGCCATTGCAAATGATGCCAATCCAAATGATCTGGGGAAAATGGTTATCTTGCCAGCAACATTTACAGGAAGTCCAAGACACATGCATGAGTACACTCAAGATGCTATGACTTATGTCAGAAATTATGGAAGGCCAGATTTGTTTATCACCTTTACATGCAATCCACTATGGCAAGAAATTCAGGCTCATCTTTTACCTGGCCAATCAGCAGTGGATCGACATGATTTGGTTGCTAGAGTCTTCAAACGAAAACTATCAAAATTAATGGGAGTCATTACAAAAAGTCATGTCTATGGTGAAACGAGATGCTGGATGTACTCAATTGAATGGCAGAATAGAGGCTTATCCCATGCACACATCCTAATCTGGCTGATGAAAAAATTACGACCTAATCAAATTGACAATGTAATCTCAGCAGAAATACCAAACTCTACACAAGATAATTTTTTGTTTGAAATTGTTGTGAAAAATATGCTGCATGGACCCTGTGGAAACTTGAACAGAAACTCTGCTTGCATGGTTGATGGGAAATGCTCAAAAAAATATCCAAGGAATTTGATACAAGAAACTAAAACTGGTGAAGATGGCTATCCTGTGTACAGACGCCGTAAACCAGGAGATGGTGGTTTTACTGCAAAAATCAAAATGAAGGTTGGTTCAACATATCAAGAAATAGAAATGGACAACAGATGGGTGGTTCCCTACACTCCAATTTTGACAAAAATGTTTCAAGCTCACATAAATGTCGAATCTTGCCAATCTGTCAAGGCCATCAAATACATCTGCAAGTACGTCAATAAAGGAAGTGACCAGGCCGTTTTTGGTCTTGAAGGAAACCAAGAGAATCCAGATTAGGTGCAAAAATTTCTAATGGGTCGTTACATCAGCAGTAATGAAGCAGTCTGGAGAATTTTGAATTTCCAAATTCATGAACGGTATCCAACAGTTGTTCACTTGAGTGTTCATCTTGAAAATGGGCAAAGAGTATACTTCAACCAAGAAAATATATATCATCAAATTCTGGAGCCACCAAGAACAACTTTGACAGCTTTTTTTCAACTGTGCCAACAAGACGACTTTGCAAAAAACATTCTCTATTGTGTGGTTCCAAGGTACTATACTTGGAATGCTTCTCAAAAATTATTTAAACGCCGAAAACAAGGAGCAGATGTTGAATATCATCCAGGGATAAAATCTTCAGATGCATTGGGACGTGTGTACACCGTTCACCCATCTAATGCAGAATGCTTCTTTTTGAGGATGCTACTTCATGTTGTTAGAGGACCAACATCCTACACTGACTTAAAAACTGTTGATGGTCATGTGTGTACTACATTTAGGGAAGCTTGCCAAATGCAAGGGCTACTAGAAAACGATCACCATTGGGTCTTGACCATGGAGGAGGCATGTACATCTCAATCACCTACCCGTTTGAGACATCTGTTTTCAATTTTGCTGACAACATGCTCTGTTTCTAATCCACTTGCTCTCTGGGATACATTTAAAACATATTTGAGTGAGGACATTATGTTGCAAACCAAGAGAGAGAATCAAACACTGCTAATTGAGTTCTCTAATGAGATTTACAACAGGTGTCTTATTTTGTTGGAGGATTTGTGTGTATCAATGTCAGGAAGGAACCTTGACCAGTTTGGGTTACCAACGCCTCAAAGAAATGAAAACACTCTTCAGAATAGTGAAATTCTACGAGAACAAAATTATAACACAAATGAATTGATGGCCTATGTCTCAGAAAATCAACCACGTTTAGTTGAGGATCAAAGAGCTGCCTACATTCACATCTTAGAACTGGTTACCTCAAAAAAAGGTGGAATCATATTCCTTGATGCTCCAGGAGGTACAGGTAAAACATTTGTGATCAATTTGCTCTTGGCTACAATCAGACGAGACAAAGGTATTGCTCTAGCCGTTGCTTCTTCTGGCATAGCATCAACATTGCTTGCAGGAGGTAGAACAGCTCATTCTGCCTTCAAGTTACCTTTGAACATGAACCATTCTGAGAATGTAACCTGCTACATATCAAAAGGATCAGGAAAGGCCAAGGTACTAGAACAGTGTTCTCTCATTGTCTGGGATGAGTGTACAATGTCACACAAGCGAGCTCTTGAAGCCTTGAACAACACTCTTCAGGATTTAAAAGGAAACACAAAACTAATGGGAGGAACAGTTGTGGTATTAGCTGGAGATTTTCGACAAACTTTGCCTGTCATTCCAAGGTCAACACCAAGCGATGAGTTGAATGCCTTCCTCAAAGCTTCAACTCTGTGGAAACAGGTCAAGAAAATGACTCTGACCACCAACATGAGAGTCCATTTACATGGAGATAATGCAGCAGGCTACTTCTCACATCAATTGCTTCAACTTGGCGATGGAAAGTGGCAGGTAGACCCAGCATCAGGAACAGTTTCTTTCCCATCAAATTTTTGCACTGTAGCAAAGTCACTTGAAGAGTTGAAACTTGCCGTTTTTCCAAACATCCAAGACCAGTTTAAAAATCCTGAGTGGTTGTGCGAAAGGGCCATTCTTGCTCCAAAGAATTCAAGTGTCAACAGCATCAATTCTCAAATTCACAATTTTCTACCAGACATTTCAAAAAACTACAAATCTATTGATACGGTTACAGATCCGGCCCAAGCTGTTTACTATCCAACAGAATTTTTGAATTCATTAGATCCTCCTAGCATGCCATCACATAACTTGGAACTTAAAATCGGAGCTCCTATCATACTTCTGAGAAATTTGGATCCCCCTAATCTATGCAATGGAACACGATTGAGCATCAAGCATCTCTTACCTCATGTAATAGAAGCCACAATTTTGACAGGCTGCGCCAAGGGAGAAGATGTCTTCATCCCAAGAATTCCACTCATACCAACAGATATGCCTTTTGATTTCAAGCGCCTCCAGTTTCCAATCAGGCTTGCATTTGCCATGTCTATCAACAAGGCACAGGGACAGTCTTTAAAAGTGGCAGGCATTGTACTTGAGGAAGCATGCTTTGCCCACGGACAGCTATATGTGGCATGTTCTAGAGTTGGGTCACCAACAAATCTTTTCATTTTTGCACCAGAAGGAAAAACCAAAAATATAGTCTATCGACAAGCCTTAATATAAGCAATATATAAATTACATGTACTTATTTTTAATTACATTTCAATTTATTTTTTAAATTGTTTGTCAATGAATGAATTGAAATAATTTTTTTTAAATCTGTGGACTATTATTTTAATCGTGCGACGCCGGGTAACCCGGCTAGTCCCTTATATATGAGACATCACTAAAAGTATTGATTATGTTCAAATGCGACAAACATTTAAAGACTGAATCTGTCTTAACTCCCCTTTTGCTTTATGACCCGGCGGGTGGGGGATAGGGGGGGGAGAGGGGAAAGGTCTGGTCACCGATCGCTGGACCGAGCTCAGCGTAACACGTTAAATGTAAACAAAAGGACGCCGGTACATCGACCATGTGGCGTCAAAGGGCGAACTGAGCTGTCACGTGAAAAAAAAATAACAACCCGTAAATTGAACTACATACTTCGTATATAGATAAACTAAAAATGCATTAATTTAATTACGGTACGTTCGATCGATCTCAAATTTTGATACAATGCATTGTTAGGTGACATGGGTGCATGTGCCAAATTTCAGCTCGATGGCTTCACGGCAAGTGGGTCATTTTTGACTATTGTTTTTCCGCCCGCCCAAGACAGAGAGACAGAGAGAGACGGCGGTGAGGTTAATATAAGGGATTTAATAAAACAACCCCGTAAAAACAAAGTTTTTGACTATAAATCCTTTATATATGAGACATAAATAAAAGTATTGATTATTTTCAAACGCGACAAACATTTACAGACTGAATCTGTCAACTTCCCTTTGCTTTATTACACCTGGAGGGGGGGCGGGTGGGAGAGGGGAAAGGTCTGGTCACCGATCGCTGGACCGAGGTTTTCGTGACGCGTAAAATGTAAACAAAAGCACGCCGGTACACCTTGTTAAAACACGAGATGTGTTCACCGATGGCTGGCGTGAAATGAAGTGTCCCGTAAAATGTAAACAATAGCGACTTCTACATATAGTTTTATATAGATAAACTAAAAATGCATTAATTTAATTACGGTGCGTTCGATCGATCTGAACTTTTGAAACGATTTATTGTTAGGTGACACGGGTCCGTGTGCCAAATTTCAGCTCGATGGCTTCACGGAAAGTGGGTCATTTTTTTACTTTTGTTTTTCCGCCCGCCCATGAGACGGCGGTGAAGTTAATATAAGGGATTTAAAAAACAAATCCGTAAAAACTAAGTTTTTGACTATAAATCCCTTATATATGAGGCATAACTGACAGTATTGATTATTTTCAAACGCAACAAACATTTACAGACTGAATTTGTCTTAACTCAACGTTGCTTCATAACCCTGGGGGTGGGGGTGGGTGGGGGTGGAGAGGGGAAAAGTCTGGTCACCAATCGCTTGACCGAGCTCAGCGTAAAACGTAAAATGTAAACAAAAGCACGCCGGTACTTCGATGGGTCGCGTCAACGCGTCAACTCAAACTCTCACGTGGAAAAAAACCAATAACAAACAGTGAATTTGAATTATATACGTTATATAAGGATAAACTAAAAATGGAATAATTTAATTACGTTACGTTCGATCGATCAGAAATTTTGATACGATGCATTGTTAGGTGAGACAGGTCAGTGTGCCAAATTTCAGCTCGATCGGGTCACGGGAAGCGGGTCATTTGTTACTTTTGTTTTTCCGCACGACCGACGTACGAAGACAGACACGATTTCGAAGTTAATATAAGGGATTTAATTAAACAATAACTCGTTTTGAACGTCATTCAATATGTAAATGAGACATAACTTTCTCCGCCAGTGATTGGCAGTAGGAGTCTGTAGGAGTTTGAGGGACCAAACGCAATCGATGACTGCAAAGAAAATTGCCTTTTATTATATAGCATGGGTGGCCAAACTATGGCCCGCGGGCCGCATGCGGCCCGCATGCGGCCCGCCAGATTATATTATGAGGCTCAAAACAATGTACATGTTGCGATCTTATGTCGATGTTAATTTTCTTTGTTTAGAATTTTCGCTATATTAAAACAAATTTATTCCGAGTATTTGATTCGAACACAGGGATATTAAATCGGTTTGATGGCTTTAGAATTGGTAAATGATCATTAGTCATTAATTGTTAACATCCGTATTCGAAACTTGTTGTCAGTTCAACTGGAAGTGAACTTTGTTAACGATATATATTTTTGTGGTTTTGTAAAAATTGTCATTTAAAAGCGAATATACGATGATTTAAACAAAAATGCAGCCAACAAAAAATGAAAGAATTATTGAAGACGAATGTCGTGCTTTTAATGGCTAAGTGGCCGCTGAATATTGCTTCACCAGCGTTGGAAGCAGAGTAGTCTGCTTGCTGTGCCGTGAGTGTGTGATCGTCTTTAAGGAGTACAACTTAAAATGACACCACCAGAAAAAAACATTTGGATTTCGGGCACAAATTAACGAACGAGGAGAATGTCAAACTTCAGGGCAATAGCTTGTTTGCACATGAAATGTATGTGTATGTTCAATCACTGCAGGCAATCTCTGTTCTCCAGCCAAGCAGGTTAAAACAGGTTTTGCCATCTTCCATTGCTGAAACATGCAGAAAACCATTTCTGGTGATACGTCTGACAAGTACAAGGCTCAGTTGGATGCCTTGGCTGTGGAATTTGAAAGGAGGTTCCGAGACTTCAAGAACCTGGAACCACTCTTCAATATCCTCAGTTCGTCACTTAGTGCACAAGCTGATTAAGCCCCAGAGGATATACAATTAGAGCTGTTTGACCTACACGCAGATTATGGCCCGAAGGAGAAGTTCAAGTCAGTTTTTCGGCTGGAGTCGAATGGATATTTTTGCCAGCAGCAGCAGCATTTCCACACTCAAAAAAACTATTCAACCAAACTTTTTTCACTGGTTGGGTCCACACAAATCTGTGAGCAAGCTTTTTCTTGCATGAAAATAAACAAGTCCGAGAACAGATCGATGTTGACACAGTGCAATTTGAATGCAGTCATGCTAATCACAACCAGGAAACTGGTTTCACAATTCAACAACTTTATCCAAAATTTTGAACAGTTACATACTTATCATTATTTATAAGTGTACGCTATAAGGTCAGCTTATATGTAAATTATTTTAATACTTCATCATAGTTATTATGACAGGTAACAATAAACTTTAGTTGAAATAATAATGAATAGTAAAATCTTATTATCAAATTAGAAACTGTTTCAGTTCGTTTTTAAAATGTAACGTACATGTACATGTGTATTAGAGTGTGAAATAAAATGACAAGTACGTGGTTATAATCAATTTTATACTTTGTAAATTGTAATTTATGCAGACAAATATGTATTCGGCCCGCCTATAGCAATAAAGTTTTCAAAGCGGCTCTTCGTAGAAAAAGTTTGCCCACCCATGTTATACAGGATATTTGGATACAAATTATGTCATCCAACAATTTTAAAAAGAATAATCTTACTTGATCGCTTACTGTTCATTTAGGCTACTATCGCCTTCACTTGGTATTAAAATAAGTTGAGAACATTCGATAGAACATCGCTGCAACTAACACCGTGAGGCGTTGGGATACCAGCATCATCCACACATACAAAACCGAATGGGATATATGAAGAGTGATATTTTCAAGTGAGGCTAGCACGAATCGTTTTGCTAATGAAGCTTTGGTTTCATTTATGTTTCTATCAGCTTCTTGTGAAGAAGAGTCAGAATTTGTTTGATGTTCAGCATTCTTGTATCTTATCTTTATAAACATATCCATTGGTCCTTTCTTTTCTTTATATAAATTGGGTTTAATATGATAAATCTTTTC
Source organism: Ampullaceana balthica (assembly GCA_944989445.1). NCBI lineage: Eukaryota > Metazoa > Mollusca > Gastropoda > Lymnaeidae > Ampullaceana > Ampullaceana balthica. Next base: position 27,879 of record CALYLW010002557.1, read on the forward strand.
GGTCTTCAAATATCAACTTCATTCTCTCTGTTTGTTTTGATGTTTTGGAAAAAAAAATCAAATTTTAAAATTGAATTTCTACATTTTACAACCCACATGAGTGCAAATCTGGTTTGAGTTTGTGGGACATATTTATAGTAATTCTGAGCTATTTTTTGTTGTTGTTGCTTTTTTGAGTAGATTGACTTGAACTAATCACCAAATTTGGGGCATCTCTTTCACCCCCCATGATCTGCGATTATGACAACGTTTGAAATAAATGCAGGCTAATTCCCATAAAGGCTTTAAATAAATCAATTCATGCTGTTTGTAAAAATAAATAACTAATTTTTTTTAAAAATTATATAAAAACTAAATATTTATAATATTCACTAAAGTTTACTAAATATTTATAATATTCACTAAAGTTTACTAAATATTTATAATATTCACTAAAGTTTACTAAATATTTCATTGAAATCAATATAAATTATTTATATATTCATTTAAATACAATTTGTTATTTTAGTCGGATATTTCATTTATGTACATCAGCAGACGGAAAGTTCCGGATGCTGGTAAAGAAATCTTAAAGATCTATTTTTAATGTATGTGCCAGTTCAAAACTAGCATCTATTTTAAATTATAACACATACACCACACACACCACACACACACACACACACACACACACACACACACACACACACACACACACACACACACACACACACACACACACACACAGGCACGCACGTAACCAGGCACGCATGCACGCACGCACTCACGCACGCACTAACGCACGCACGCACCAACCCACCCACGCACGCACCCACCACGCACGCACGCACGCAAATACGCACGCACCCACGCACGCACGCACACACACACATACACACAAACCAACCAACAACAGCAACAAAGAAGCAAACCAACATAACATTAATTAATAATTATTGAAATTAATATAATTTTTTAAAATTGTATGTGCTTCTTGTTGAAAAATTGACAAATTTTTAGGATTAGTATTAATGGCTGCAAATGGAAGATTATAATTATATTTTTTTCGTCTTACTTGGTTATTTATGCGGACCGGCAGATGATGGTTCGCGGACCGGCACCATCCCGCGGACTGCCACTTTGAGTACCACTGGTCTACACCACCCCGTATCTTGTTTTTGTTTTTTGTTTTTAAAATTTTTTTAAAATAATTTTTTATGTGCGTGTTTGGTCAGATATCTGCGCGACAGCACAGCTGTGCAGCATTAAGGGAACATTTCATACAAGTATGGTTCTTATTGCAGCTCTTCGATAAATACTTTTTGCTTGAGGCCCACTCAAAGATATTATTTAACTCCAAAGGCCTCTTCATTGATATTAAGCGTCAAAATGCTGTACACATGTAAAAAAAGGGATCTATTTATCTGAGAGCCACTGCTTTTAAATAATTGTGCGTCGACGATCCGACCCCACGAACTTAACTGACATTCTGGGAAACTCTTAAGGCCTTAGCTAGTACCTTGTGGCCCAGTGCTTTGTAACCTATTATCTGAGCTGATAGACACTGTTTACGTCATCTACAATGAGGTCTAAAAAAATAGGTGTTACGAGCTTTTATACTCAAAACACACGGACTATAATATAAGGATCAGCTGATTAAGGACAAGAGTCGATGAAAATTCTTTTTAAATCCCTTATATTAACTTCACCGGCGTCTCTGTCGTCATCTCTCTCTGTCTGTCTGTCTGTCTGTCTTGGGCGGGCGGAAAAGCAAAAGTAATAAATGACCCACTTCACGTGATCCGATCGAGCTGAAATTTGGCACACGGGACCCGTCTCACCTAACAATGCATCGTGTCAAAATTTCAGATCGATCGAACGTACCGTAATTAAATTAATGCATTTTTTAGTTTATCCTAATTTAGCGTATGTAATTCAAATTCACGGTTTGTTATTGTTTTTTTTCCCACGTGAGAGTTTGAGTTGACGCTTTGACGCGACCCATCGAAGTACCGGCGTGCTTTTGTTTACATTTTACGTGTCACGCTGAGCTCGGACCAGCGATCGGTGACCAGACTTTTCCCCTCTCCCAGCCACCCCCCTCCCCCCTCCAGGGTTATGAATCAAAGTTGAGTTAAGACAGATTCAGTCTGTAAATGTTTTTCGCTTTCGAAAATAATGAATACTGTTAGTTATGTCTAATATATAAGGGATTTATAGTAAAAAACTTAGTTTTTACGGGTTTGTTTTATTTCTTGCGAAGACGGGACTTTTCACATAAAGACGAATGATTGTTAGATTACCCACGAGATCTCGTGTAAGTGTAAATGAATGTGTATATTTTTATTTAAATGATAAAGAATCTCCCTATCGTATTGCTCCATTCGGGTCACCGGATTAAACAATAATATTAATAAGAGAAATAATATAAATAATGATAATAAAGTAGGGCTGTTAACGATTAATTTAAATTTAATCGTTAACTTTTGAAAAATTAACGATTAATTAATATCGTTAATTTCGATTACAGCCAAAAATTTCAATTTATGGTGTCATAAGTAACATTTTATTAAACGCAATTGTCTAAAATCAAAATATCACTGGAATATCTCCTTTTATGACATCTTTTAACCAATAACGCATACATACAAGTGTATTGACATTATTTGGTTGAAGTGATGAGCGGGTCTTATTGACAATATAACCAGCTGAGCTAAACAACCGTTCACATAGCTTTAGATTGTCTCAGTTGAAGTTTCTGATACTGTAGTGGATGTTTGGTTTGCAGGTGATATGTAAGCGAAGTGTTAGAACCATGGTAGCAATGTACCCTTTAAGCAGCGCGAGTGCGCAGATATTTGACCGACGACACGCAAGAGTTTAGAATCACTGCGCAGCAAATGTAAAATATTGCACAAAAAATGGACGTTGTGCAACTTGCACAAGATTTTTTTTTAACCTTTGCACACGGATCTACAAAGCTTAGACTTAGAGGTAACATTGCATAGTAGGCAAAAGGATTTCTCTCAATGGACACATGACCTTTATCAACATTTTGAACAGTCACGCCAGTCAATAGTTTAAAACCAAAATGTTCGTGTAATCGTCCGGAAATTAGTCGATAATTATAGGTCAAAATATTTTACTTTTTGACTTCCAGTACATTTATAAGTGGTGGGTCAATTAATCGTTAAAAAAGATTTAATCGTTAAAAATTTTTTTAACGATTAATCGAGAAATTAATCGTTAATTTCCGCAGCCCTATCATAAAGTAGTACTATTTGTAGTAACAGAAGAAGTTGTAGTAATAGAATAAAAGTAGAAGTCGTAGTAGTAGTTGTAGTAGTAGTAGTAGTAGTAGTAATAATAGTAGTAGTAGCAGTGGTGGTAGTACTAGTAGTAATAGAAGGAGTAGTAGTGGTAGTAGTAGTAGTAGTATTAGTAGTAGAAGAAGACGATAATCGGCATTAAAAAAACAACGAGGTTCGCCTAGAAAGAACATAAATGCACGAGTTAGTTCTTGGAAGAAAGGTCTACAAAGCCATACAATCCCAGAATCGTCCATTCCGTGGTTAATTTTACTTAAACCCTACGACTAATTGGTCCGTGGCACAAAGCCTCTCTCGGCCGACATCCACACAATCAACAAATACATCAGTAAATGAAGCCGCGATCGCCGCATCCGTTTCAGTGCGTGAATACGAGCGCTACCCCGAGACCAAGGAGCGGGAGCGGGGAGCATGCTTTTATGGCGTGGAGGAAAAGGGAGAGAAATCGGGTGTGCATCTAATTCTAGGGGCAAAAGGACGAGAGGAGATCAATCAATACGAGGGGAAATAAGCCTGGCCGTGAGCGCTGGCCTCGCGCGGTGTGTTTGGGTGCTGACACACAGAAAGCAAAGACCTCGGCCAACGGACTGTGGACCGAAGACGTCACTAACAATCGCAAAAACACAATAGTATGACGTCCCCGTGTCAGATGGACGCCTGTGTCTTCGCGCTCGTTGTCTTGTGGATTAACATACGGATTACGTCAACACAGGACGAGGTCCCGATAGGTATCGTGGATGTGTTGTGCGTGGATAGTGTTGTGATGTGGCTGTGAAGATATTCGCAGAGGCAACTGCTGAGATTTTTTTTGTTTGTTTGGAATCACATTGGGAAATATTTTATGCGGATGTGTGGTAATGGGGTTAGGGTTAGGGTTAGGGTTAGGGTTAGGGAAGGTCTCTCACCTCCATTCAGACATGTCAAGGTCAGGAAACACGTCCCATTGATGTGTTGAATACTTTGATCCGTAGAACCTTTTAATTTTGTACCCCGGTCATGTTGGATCAGTCAAATGCATTAGGATGTTTTCATATCAATTGGTCAATGGAATTTAGGTATTCATAAACGTACGCACAGGGATCATTCATCAATGTGCACATGAGAGAAAAATCAAATATCCATCTATCTCGTTTTCGGACATGCACACCTAGATACCGATTCTCTTAAACGTGTGCAGTTAATGGTGATTATATCATTCATAGACGTAAAAATGATGTGTATCCGCCAGTATTTATATATAATTACATCCATGGATATATTTGTAGCATACGGTTTTTATTTTCATGGTATTACAACAGAAACTGTGGCGCCACTAAAGCCCATACATCCAGACAGATCTGGCCTATATAGTCTCATGACCAAATGCCTCTTTGATTATTGTTGTTGTTGTTCATCCGCCTTATCATTCACGTGCTGCTTGCTCTGATCTGACACTAAATTACCCATACGTTATGGTTAACAGCAAAAAAATCAATTTTCATTAGATTAATAACTAATTCCAATTTACTTAAATTGATCTTTATATTATCGGTTAAGTGGCGGTAATTCAATGGCTCCCAAATTTTTTACGTAACACAGCAAATTGGTTTTGTTATGCAAGAGAAGGGGAAGAAAAACCTTTTTGTTTACGTATGCACATCTAAATAAATAATAATACGAGGGAAAAGTATGTACCTAAAAAAAATTATTAATAAACAAGGGGTTTATGGCGCCTACGGTGCCCACTTGGATTGTAGGGCGCCGTATAAAAAGCCCAAGTAACTTATCCTTGTTTGATAAATACGAAATATTAAACTTCATGAAATGTACACAAAGTATTTTACAATTATAAATCCTCAAATCCTCTGTTTAAATCCTTTATATTAACTCGTGGTGTCTGCGGCCGACCGACCGACCGCCCTTGTCGCCAAAACTTTTGAGCGATTTTTAACCCATTTGCTCGCAAGATTGCGAGCTGCAATTTTGCAGGCAGTTTCGTACCGATGATAAAAACAATGTATCAAAATTTCAGATCGATCGCATGTACCGTAATTAAATTATTGATTTTTTAGATTATTTTATTTATTCCTATGTATCATGCTATTTTTTGAGATAGAGCGTCGCGGTGCGTATTATATTGAACAGCCTTTCTGTTGCGCAATAAGGTGCGTATTTTATTGACAGCACTTTTTATAAACATATTCCTGATCGGTGCGCATTATATTAAACACGTTTTACGACACAACTGCAATTTTGTATTTGTGGATGGTCTTGCGCTGCGTGTTATAATGAACATTCTTTTAATTACTTCTTGTACATAAAGGATTTATAGTGAAAAACTTTTTTTTTACGGGTTTTTCTTGTTACATCGCTCTCTTTTCCAAAATTAAAATATAAGCTAAAACTATGACGTCATATAATAATTTGTTTAGAATCTTTTAGAACTAGGTTGTGCTACGCCTGCGGCGCCCAGTTTTTTCAAAAGCCCAACTAACTTGTCCTTGTATGATAAATACGTAATATTAAACTTCCTTAAATGTACACAAAGTATTTTATAATAGGTTGTTTTTTTTTGTCAAAAGCCCAAGTAACTTATCCTGGTATGATTAATACTAAATATTCCAGAAATGTACACAAAGTATTTATATAATATTTTTTTACAGTGCTAATCACCACACGATTTTTAAACTAACTCTGCAAAGCGGTGCACCTAATTACTGCACCAAAATATAACTCTTTCAGTCAGACAGCACTATTTACAACACATATGCTGACGTTAAAGGCTCGTGCGTTGTTTGATTAATGTTAATCTGGAAACCAAAATGATTATGATTTTTAAGTCCATATTTTCAATTTTTAAAAAAGCAGAGTGATGTCCCTTAGCGTTAGGCCACAGTCATACATAATTGAAATTGAGTGTAAATATATACATGATTTTTAGAATTTTGCACACCTCCTGATGCGCGCCTTGTATATATACTTAAATATAAGCTCAAAATATGACGTCATAGCGCTACGGATCCTTCCTTCCAACCTGTGACGTGGGCTATTATATTGTTTACTAGCGTATCACCCGTCAAAAATGACGGAAGTTTTCAAAATAAATACACATCAGATTAAAAAATAACGCAATACAGAACTTTCATTTATTTTATTTATTTTTATTTTATTAATTTACTATCATATTGAACAATTTTATGCGGAACGTTCGAAAAGTGTTATTTTTGGTGCAGGACTACAAAAACAAAATCGATCGCAGCGCCACTAACAGCATTAGCGCCACCTACAAATTACATCCATACATACATACAGACAACGGGAATATATAAACTGAAACTATAATACTTTGTTTACTACTTTGGACAATTTATTGGTTTTTTTTAACAACCAACTGATATGCTGTACTGTCATGGCATTCATCTCATCAGTTTTGCTTTCAACATGTTAACTATAACGTTTTCTTGTTGAGATACTTAAACACCACATCTTCAAGCAAGACTCACACGCATACAATGAATGGCCCTGTCGTGTATCTTTCCCTTGAACAGCCCCAAATCCTTCTATGAATAAATCATGAAGCTGAGCAGTCCCAAGATTCAAGATTACAAGTTTTCATTTAGTTTGTAATCTGAATGCCCTATGTGACGTGTTTCCCTATTTGACCTATTCAGAAGTTTGATTTTAACTGAAGTAAATGTAGTCATTTCACCCCATAGATTGCTTATAAGAATACACAACAGGATTGAAATCAAAGCGTCACCGCTCGAAGACTCGTGGAGGCCTACTTTAAAAAGTACATGTAATTAAGAAATATAATCTAAAAATAATAATTTAAGCCAAGTCTGAAAACAAATGACAAGCATTTCTATAAATAACCATTAACTGCTTTTGTAATCAGAAATTTCTAAAAACAATTAAGCCAAAGGTGTATTGTAAACTATTTCCTCCCATGTTATTGAACTCAGTTTTTTCGAAAATCCATCTCGATGCTGGAAATACAAAAAAAAATATTACTCCATGTTGTGTTATTTATTATTACTTCAAACAGTGAGAGTAATTTAAGCTTTTCAATAAATTAATCCCACATTTAGTGATTAGGGCCTTTAATTAGTCAGTAGGGAAAACCGGTGCCCGTAGCAATGAGCCAACACTACACGGCATTATGCTAAGAGCTTCATGATGTAAGCAATAAGCCGAATTGTTATAGTATTGATCAATTTGTTATAGAGTTTTATAGAATTAGATACTTGCTCGTCCCGTATGTGTGGTCAGCTATCTGTCCTCGTATGTGTGGTCAGCTATATGTCCTCGTCCTCGTACGTGTGGTCAGCTATCTATGATCGTATGTGGGGTCAGCTTATCTGTCCTTGTAAGTGTGGTCAGCTATCTGTCCTCGTAAGTGTGGTCAGCTATCTGTCCTCGTATGTGAGGTCAGCTATCTGTCCTCGTATGTGTGGTCAGCTATCTGTCCTCGTATGTGTGGTCAGCTATCCGTCCTCGTATGTGTGGTCAGCTATCCGTCCTCGTATGTGTGGTCAGCTATCTGTCCTCGTAAGTGTGGACATGTATCTGTCCTCGTATGTGGGGTCAGCTATCTGTGCTCGTATGTGTGGTCAGCTATTTGTCATCGTATGTGTGGTCATCTATTTGTCATCGTATGTGTGGTCAGCTATCTGTCCTTGTATGTGTGGTCAGGTATCTGTTCTCGTATGTGTGGTCATCTATTTGTCATCGTATGTGTGGTCAGCTATCTGTCCTTGTATGTGTGGTCAGGTATCTGTTCTCGTATGTGTGGTCAGGTATCTGTTCTCGTATGTGTGGTCAGGTATCTGTACTCGTATGTGTGGTCAGGTATCTGTTCTCGTATGTGTGGTCAGGTATCTGTCCTCTTATGTGTTGTCAGGTATCTGTGCTCGTATGTGTGTTCAGCTATATGTGCTCGTGTGTGTGGTCATCTATTTGTCATCGTATGTGTGGTCACCTATCTGTCCTCGTATGTGTGGTCAGCTATTTGTCATCGTATGTGTGGTCAGCTATCTGTCCTTGTATGTGTGGTCAGCTAGCTGTCCTCGTATGTGTGGTTATCTATTTGTCATCGTATGTGTGGTCAGCTATCTATCCTCGTATGTGTGGTCAGCTAACTATGCTCGTAAGTGTGGACATGTATCTGTCCTCGTATGTGGGGTCAGCTATCTGTGCTCGTATGTGTGGTCAGCTATTTGTCATCTTATGTGTGGTCATCTATTTGTCATCGTATGTGTGGTCAGCTATCTGTCCTTGTATGTGTGGTCAGGTATCTGTTCTCGTATGTGTGGTCAGGGGTCTGTCCTCGTATGTGTGTTCATCTATTTGTCATCGTATGTGTGGTCAGCTATCTGTCCTTGTATGTGTGGTCAGGTATCTGTTCTCGTATGTGTGGTCAGGTATCTGTCCTCGTATGTGTGGTCAGGTATCTGTTCTCGTATGTGTGGTCAGGTATCTGTCCTCGTATGTGTGGTCAGGTATCTGTTCTCGTATGTGTGGTCAGCTATCTGTCCTCTTATGTGTTGTCAGCTATCTGTGCTCGTGTGTGTGGTCATCTATTTGTCATCGTATGTGTGGTCACCTATCTGTGCTCGTATGTGTGGTCAGCTATTTGTCATCGTATGTGTGGTCAGCTATCTGTCCTCGTATGTGTGGTCAGCTATCTGTCCTCGTATGTGTGGTCAGCTAACTATGCTCGTATGTGTGGTCAGGTATCTGTTCTCGTATGTGTGGTCAGCTAACTGTCCTCGTATGTGTGGTCAGCTATTTGTCCTCGTATGTGTGGTCAACTATCGCTGGGTTGTGAATCACCCAAACACATTATTTGATGCTATCACCCAAACCCCCTCCCTCCGACAGGATCTTATGACGTCTCCCATTACGCAAAAATGAGTTATAGCGGGGTTCGGGAAACCAAGGCTCGCGAGCCAGATGTGGCTCTATTGATGGCTGCATCTGGCTCTCAGAAAAATATTCAATTATTATTTTTTCTAAATTTTATTCAGACTCCTTTGATCTACATAGTAATTGCATATAAAAACAGCATAACAATGTTATTAAAAAAAATCAGAGTCTTAATTATTGTATTTTTAGTTTTTAAAATTACACAAAATGCACACACTTAATTGAATTTTTATTTTTAAACTTAATGTATGTCTCTCACAGAATCACTTTTCAAAATATGTGGTGTTTATAGCTCTCTTAGACAAAAAGTTTCCCGACCCCTGAATCATAGTATTTGACCAATATGGATAAATAACATCCATTAAATGTGTTACAATACCACTAAAAAGTTTGTATCATTTTGAAGCACCCAAACTTTCACATCCTACCACCCATTAAAACAGATTATAGCACTTAACAAGTCAGATAGGATTGCTCATCGATCCGTACCTGTTTTCCATCGGGATTTATTTTCTAACCACATATATGACTGACGTCCTTGGAAAAGCTATGGTTTCGAAATGTCGAAATATTTCCCGACTTGAATAATTATAAAAAAAAGTGGACAATCCAACTTAACAAACCATTAATAACAATATAAAGACGTCAATAGAGAAAAACAGTTATGGAAGTAAAGGTGTATGAATGTATTCAAAGGAGTTTTAGGAATCTCAGTTGTAATAATCTATAAGTCCTATTTAAACAAAAAAGACAAAATAAGAACATGCAAGGAAAATAATTGTTATACAGTATTTATTTTTGAAACACCTACAGACAACGCCGTGTTATAAGTTGCTTGAAGATTTGAAAAAAGACAAAATTGCCAAAGATCCAATTGTAACAGAAAGATACGTTTACATAAAAGGTTTAATTCACAATAGGAATACGCAGAGTTAAAAAGCTGTATCATCTTTACCTGATGTTTTTGTGTGTGTATATATGAAAAGACGTGTAATTTAAGTAACTTGTCAGATTAGAAGCCTGTTAACTTTTATTACAATTTAAGGGCTATGTTACAAACTTTGTATTTAAAAAAATATAATCCTGTCGTGTTATGAAGTCTGTTGCTCAAAGATTTTGAAAACAGTATAGGCATATTTTAAAACTTGGATATAATAACGCTTTAACGTTAATATTAAATTAGGTCCATGGTATTCGTTAAGCTATTTACAATAGCAAATTATTATTATTGTTTCAAAAATTTTAAAAACAAAACAAAAACAAAGAAAGAAAAAAAAATAAACAAACAAAACATTAAAAAGTAAAGAAATGAAATAAAACGAGTCCTTTGCTGTTTTATTTGGTTCAAAAATTAACAAGATAAGGAAAAATTTCACCGTATATTTAAGGACAAGTAACTTGAGCGCATAATTTCACGGAAGTTGCTAACGCCTTGTAAATTGTTGCACGGCTCCATCACCGTTAATTTTGTACGACTCCTCCAACGTGTAGTGGTCTCACTGTCGCACTGGTACATTGTCCTTCAAGCTGATACACGGGAACACACTCAGTGGCCTTAAACACAAGAGCACACTCATTGGCCAGCATCGTTCACGCGCTGTGATGGCTAGTCTGCCAGCTCCTCTCATATTATTTGCCTAGGCCACCGTCTTGTGGTCGGGGGTCACCCGGTGCGGCTCATTGTGTTTCCCGTGAGATATCGCGAGTTTTAAGAGTCGGATCCGTTTACTGCCACCGGGAAATGTAGGACAAAAATAAGGAAAGAAAGAAATTAAGAAGCGCAAATCTCGTGAAATGTGCATGTTAGTAAAATTAGAATTATTTACATGCAGGCAGCACAAATATTTACTGTTCTGCCCCCTCCCAATAAATAATGAGACTCATTCCAGTTTTACATCAATTATTGCTATAATGGGTGAGAATGATTGGGGGGGGGGATAGCCTACCTTTGATGCTGGTTCGAGCCCAGGTACTGGCAAGGCCCCTGGGGCATTGTGCTGGCCACACATTCCCCTACTCGTTAATGGTGGCTAAAAGCTTGTGAACGCTACATCACTTGCTCCATAGTCCGTCATGGACTGGAAAGGGGTCTTTTTAAATTTTTTTTTATATTTCTGAGATAGTTTTCACAAGGGATGCGATAAACAATTGGGAATAATTTTTGTTGTTGTTATTAATCCTTATAAAAATGACTTTAAAATCATTTCTATTATTCATGAGTAAGGTCATCACCGTTTTTTTGGTGCATTTTTGTAATTAAAAAAAAGGGGACATGTTGAACAGCCGGTAAACGTGAATCTTGTTAAACTTCTAAAATTGGTTTTTAAAAACGCGTTAAGTAAAGAGGTATTGACAATCAAATGTTTTCAGTTTCATCATCATCATCATCTTCGGCGCTATAGCTCCTGTAAGCCCCTGGCCTGTTCGGGCACTTACATACATTCCGATTGATCTGTGGCCTAACGCCTCTACCCCCAGACCTGCAACACCGTAACACCTTTAGGTCTTTCTCAACCGCATCCACTCTTTTCATTCTCATTCAGTATTTTAGCCTTCTATTCAAAGGTGCAGTGAAGGGGAAATATGTCCCCGGGCGCCAAGGTAAAGGGGCGCTAAAATGAGTCTGGTAATGTTATATTATAATAATTGAAAAGGGGAAATAAATCGGTCACAAGATAACTTAAATGGCTGATGCAGCCATTGCTGAAAGACGAGATATGTAGATTCTGCAAAAGCCTGTTTCATCCGCACATGTTAATAAAAAAAAAGTAGGCATACGGGACGCACGGATTACTTTGGAAGCAAACAAAGATGTCTTCAGCTATGTTAAAGGTAAATCAGTAGTGCTTGTTCTAGTACAAAATTTCTCATAACTGTTGGGTAATATGTGTTATGATTACAAAATAGACACTGCATTTTTCCTCTCCCGCGAACGGGATGAATTTTGTTGTTATCTCGCCATAATAGTGTGGCCTAATGCTAATTGAAAATATAAACTTGAAAATCATAATCCTTTTGGTTTCCAGATTAACATTAACCAAACAACGCACGAACCTATGACGTCAGCATTTGTGTTGTAAACAGTGCTGACTGACCCAAAGAGTTATTTTTTTAGTGCAGTAATTTGGTGCGCTGCTTTCTAAGATTACTTTAAAATCGTGTGGTGATTAGCACTGTAAAAAAAAATTATATAAATACTTTGTGTACATTTCAGGAATATTTCGTATTTATCATACAAGGATAAGTTACTTGGGCTTTTGACAAAAAAAACAACAACAAAACAAACCCTATTATAAAATACTTTGTGTACATTTAAGAAAATTTAATATTACGTATTTATCATACAAGGACAAGTTAGTTGGGCTTTTGAAAAATGGCTGAAAAAAGGGGGCCCCGCAGGCGCCACGGCAACGCAGCACAAACTAGTTTAGGTATATGTATTAGGATATTATGACATTATGATATTATTAGGCCTTTACAATTTATATGTCAATGCAATTCATCGAAATAATTTTTTTTTCTAAGACCCAGAAATCAACGGCAACTGAAATTTAGGATTGAGAAATAAGTTGTTCAGTTAACGATGCGAAGTCCAACTGGAAATTTCTTTGGATCTTCTAGAATTGATTTTGTTTTATTGAGCAGAAATGTTACATAATAATGGAGTCTGAATATAAAATTTATTAACAATAGCAATTTGAATATCAAGCCGTGAGCGATCGTTGTGCTTATTACTATTAAAAGGCAACACATGAAGAAAAACAAAATTACTAAACAAAAAAAAAGCAAAACAAAAACTTGATTTTGAATACGTCATTGACAAGTTTGCTACAATGCCATACAGAAGATTGAATATTTTAAAAGATATGTAAACCAGTCTTATACAACAGTTACTGAATGAGACACGTAACATATTTATATACGTTCGCATCTTTAAATACAACTTAAACAATTAACATTACATCCTACCCCACTAATTTCATGTAGGAGAAAAAAAATATTACACGCGGTCTGGTTTGGGGGTGGGGGAGAGGGACGCCAAGTTTATAGTTGATCCCGGGGCACATAATATACTAGCTACTGGTCTGCTTCTATCTCTCGGTTTTATATTGAGTTTTGAAATAGTAATTTTATCAAATCAAAATTCTTTTAATACAGCCTTAATTAAGTCTGTGCTTATCCGCCATTTGTGGTTGAAGCGAAAGTAAAAACACCTCATTCTTATCACCCGATATGGAGCTTAGGAGCTTAATTATTCAGGAAATAACCGAAGTTAAAATTATTTGAATTTGATTTGAAGTTTTTGTTGTTGATATTTTAAAAAATACAACGTTTTTGACTATAAATCCTCTATATACGAGACATAACTACAAGAATCTTCCTTTCAATACGCAGCGCAAGACAATAAAAAAATCAAAACATTTAGCTATGTCTCGTAAAACATGTTTAATATAATGAGCACCGATCGGGAATGTATTTTTTTAAAGTATTGTCAATATAATACGCACCTTATTGCGCGACATCACGAGTTAATATAAATGATTTGAAAATAGAGTTCACTTTTAAGTCACTTGTTTTTTTTAAAATTGATTACCAACTTGTTTAATGTGTTATATTCTTTATTTATATTTGTGACACACTCTGTCGTGTTAAACAGTGAACGGCTGTAGGCGAGTTGATTTGTAGAACAGTTGGAATGTAATTAGACAAAAGGCATGTGACAATTAGACTCGGACTGCGTCATTGCGGGTCAAGAGAGAAAGACAGCGAGAGAGAGAGAGAGGGGGGTGAATGAGAGAGGGGTGAGAGAAAGAGAGGGGTATGAAAGAGAGATTAGAGTGAAAGGTAAGAGAGAGAGAGAGAGGAGAGATAGAGATAGAGTGAAAATGGGGTGAGAGAGATAGAAAGAGGTGAATGAGAGAGGGGTGAGAGAAAGAGAGGAATATGAAAGAGATGAGAGCGAAAGGAGAGAGAGAAAGAGAGAGATAGAGTGAGAGAGAGAGAGAGAGAGTGAGAGAGAGAGAGAGAGAGAAAGAGAGAGAGAGAAAGAGAGAGAGAGGTGGGATTACGAGGGATGGATGAAGCTCTCGTTTTGGTTTACAGTAGTAATTGATACCAAGTATGTGTTGTCTCGACCATTGTAATGTTGATAGTAAATACTAATTAAAATAACATTACTAATAGTAGCCGTCTTAAAAAGAATTTTTCTAAAATGGGACTGCCTTTTAATTTTAAACCTGAACATAATTTTCTTTAAATTTCTGAAAGGATTAAGTTTGTGCTGAATGTATTTAAAACATAAATTAAGAAGAAATTTTTTTTCGTGATTTTCTATACTCCATTTAAATAGTTTCGATCATTTACACATTTAAAATTCTACGTATGACACATGCATTTTAAGAAATCTCAAATTTGTCCTAACATTTAACTAACTTAGGCTCGTCTGCGACTGAAAGTCTTTTAAAAAATAAGCTTCACCTACTTCTAACTGGAGTTTTAAAAACATTTTTAAAAATATAGAATACAAGAAATATACCCGCACTTCGTAGCGGCAGTGTGCTGACCCTTTTCCCCAGTATTAGTTTCTGGTTATTACATTTTTTATATGCCAAGTTATTTATCAGATTTATCTATTAGTTAAAATCATATGTGAAACAGAGATACGCCATTTTATGAAAAAAAATATTTTGGTATCACGAACATGAAGGATTTCAATTCGATATAAATTTCTAATGGCTTACCATGTTTATATGTACCAAGTTTGGTCTTTTATAACACTCTGTGCTATTCCGACTACAAAGGAATGACCCTAACATATTCAATTCACAATACCAATTAATTAAGGGTTTTAATAAGGTTTACATTATTTAGTTGAATCTACTTATGTTAATAAGTCCGGTAGCCAAAGTTTAAAATTGTATAATTGTATATAGCTTATGTAAAAGTCAAACCAAATATTAATGCTATAATAATATGACACAGCTCAATTTAAGACGCGTACTTGAAAATGTGCGCACCGTAATTAGACAATAAAATATTTTTGAAAGCGCACCGCTGAAAATAAAGTATTGGGAACAGAAAACTGCATAAAAAATAACTCGCTTTGAACGCCCCCCCCCCAAAGTTGTTCAATATGGAAATGAGGTTTAATTTTTCATTCTTTGTCTCTGCATTTTCTAATTTTTAAATTTACGTCGCTTAGGCATAAGGGACAATTACACAAATAAACGTAAACCATCTGCATGTTAAAAGGAACGGTCCTGCCAAATTTGGTCCCCGTCCGTCATTTGGTTTTTCCGTGATTGCCGAACTTACAGCCGAAAAGTGAAACAGACAAACATACAAAGACCAACTGAGCTTTATATATTAGATGTTCAATGTATATATCTCAACAATCTCAGAAATGTATTTTGTAAATCACAGGGGGCAAAAAGAAACAGAAGAAGAAAAAAAAGGCTTCTATTATAATATCACCATTACCAATAGTTTCCGGGAAGAATATCGATACTATGTTATCATATCAATATAACCAATAGTTTCCGGGAAGAATATCGATACTATCATCCTATCCCCACCGCCTGCATGAAACCTGGATCCCACTCGTTGCAATGCCGTTGACTATCTCCCGGAAATGAACAAACGCGAGAAATGACGAGAGTGCCAGAATCGAATGGGAAAACCTACGTGCAGGATTCTACTTGGTGCATTCTCCCGTCTGTCAATCGATACCCACTGATGGAGATTCCTGGCGGCACGGACAAACAGCTTACGGCGCGGCGTCTGATATTAGAAGAGAGGGCCGGATTAATACCGTGGTTAAAAGCGCGTCCGCGGTCGGGAAAATTCGGGAATTGGTGGCCGTGTGAGGGCGGGGCGGGGGTGGCTAAACTGTATGAGGGAGAGAATGAGTTCCCGGGGGATGAGGTCTTGGTCAAATTAAAGGCGTTAAGATGATTATTGACCCCTTAGGTTAAATGTAGCAGGGATGTTGTTTGAGGGAGTTTGGTTTGAAAGGACCGTGGGGTTGTCTAAAAAACTTGTACTAAACGGATAAACAGACGGTTTGATTGGGTTGATAGTGCGTAGAAGATATAGTAAGTGTAAGACATAGAAGATATAGTAAGTGTAAGACATAGAAGATATAGTAAGTGGTAGACTTAGCAAGTAGTATATATAGTACGTAGTAGATATGGTAAGTGGAAGACATAGCAAGTAGTATATATAGTACGTAGTAGATATAGTTAGTAGTAGACATAGCAAGTAGTATATATAGTACGTAGTAGATATAGTTAGTAGTAGACATAGCAAGTAGTATATATAGTACGTAGTAGATATAGTTAGTAGTAGACATAGCAAGTAGTATATATAGTACGTAGTAGATATAGTAAGTGGTAGACATAGCAAGTAGTATATATAGTACATAGTAGATATAGTAAGTTGTAGAATAGCAAGTAGTATATATAGTACGTAGTAGATATAGTAAGTGGTAGACTTAGCAAGTAGTATATATAGTACGTAGTAGATATAGTAATTGGTAGACATAGCAAGTAGTATATATAGTACGTATTAGATATAGTAAGTGGTAGACATAGCAAGTAGTATATATAGTACGTAGTAGATATAGTAAGTGGTAGACTTAGCAAGTAGTATATATAGTACGTAGTAGATATAGTAATTGGTAGACATAGCAAGTAGTATATATAGTACGTATTAGATATAGTAAGTGGTAGACATAGCAAGTAGTATATATAGTACGTATTGTAACGATGTAACTTTTTATATTCTCTTTTATGTAGGCGTTCTCACAGTAATTAATCTTGTGCACAATAATTCACTGAAGAATTCGTTTATCCAAAACAACTTTAATATACATATATATTGTACACATAAGAATCATTTGAGGTAATATAACGTGGAAATCTTGAGCTATTCACTATCATGCTTCCCTGTCGGAAGTCTACACACAACTGTTCGCCCAACACTTTCAACCAATAGAAATGCTCCTTTCTTCCCGCGTCCACCATACATGTGACCTTACGTCACAAAATTATGTTAATCAGATGTGACATTCACCCCCATCCTTCAAAAAAAAATGTTTATGAAATACAACATTTTTGGTCTTCATAAAATCAAATCAATCTATATCTATATTCAAATTTCAAATATTTATCATCAATGAACATTCATTTTCTTACATACAACTTCTGGATATAGAATCAATAAGAAAAAATCTGTAGGACTGTAACAGTCTAAACATAAGAAATAATGAGAAAAAATCTGTAGAACTGCAACAGTCTAACATAAGAAATAATGAGAAAAAATCTGTAGAACTGCAACTGTCTACCTGTGCTGAAAAAATGAAAATGGACTTTTAAACACATTTGTAATTTTGTGTAATTAAAACATTTAAACACTCAATATTATTAAAATTAACTAATAATCCAGTGGAATTCAAACACTGTTCCTTATCCATTGTTCAACAAATAAAAATATTAATATAATTACAGTCTCTGTTTGTATCCTTTAGGAATTCACAGACTAATGTTAAAACAGTCTCTTATTTTATCATTTAGTAATTCACAGAATGTCTTTTGAATAGTCTCTGGTTTTATCAGTTAGGAGTTCACAGAGTGTCTTTATTTATTGTCATTCTACTTAATATGTCTGCAACCACATTGTCCTTTCCCTTCACAGGTTTAATGTCAAATTTGTAGTCGGCTAATAGCATAGCCCAACGATTCACTTTGGCGTTGCTGATCTTCTTCTTGTTGAATGCCACAAGTGGTTTGTGGTCTGTTAGAAGAGTGAATGTTCTACCTAGAAGGTATTTTTGAAGTTTTTGTAGAGCCCACACTATGGCTAGACATTCTCTCTCTATGGTGCTGTAGTTACACTCTGTTTTGTTCAAGTTTCTGCTAAGATACTGTATAGGATGTAGGATACCATCATGTTCTTGCATTAGGCATGCTCCTAATGCAATGGACGATGCATCGGTAGAAACAATGAAAGGTTTGTCCCATTGAGGTGTAACTAAGATGGGTTTCTTCCTGAATGCCTCCTGAATGTTCTCTAATGCGTTGAGGCAATCTCCTGGAAATTGAAATTTTCTAGTATCTTTGGTTTTTGTAACTTCTGTTAGTGGATGAACTATTTCTGCATATTTTGCAATAAAAGGTCTGTAAAAGTTACATAGTCCCAGCAGGGCTTGCACTTGTTTTTTAGATTTTGGGACAGACAGATTAAATATCTTGTTTACTTTTTCTGTAGTGGGAGTGACTGCACCGCCTCCTATTCTGTATCCCAAAAAATCTATATACTTTTTTCCAATGTTGATCTTTTCTGGTGAGATTGTCACATTATGTTTCTTGAGTCTATCCAGTACAGCTTCAAGTGTATGGATATGTGATTCCCAATCTTTAGTGTGGATGCATATATCGTCGACATAATGTACCACATTTGGAATTCCTTTTAGCATTACTTTCACAAATCTGCTAAAAGTGGCCGTACTGTTGACCAGTCCAAATGGCATTACTAACCATTCATACACCTCATCCATGGCTATGAATGCAGTGTATTGTATAGAATCAGGATCCATGTTAATCTGCCAAAAACCTCTGTTTAAGTCAAATGTAGTGAATATTCTGGAAGTACCAATTATGTCTATAATGTCTCTTGGGTCTCCAATAGGTTCATGGTCCAATTTGGTAATATTATTCAACTGTCTGTAGTCACAGCACAGTCGAATCTTTCCATTCTTCTTTTTTACTATGACAGTTGGTGAGGTATAGTTAGCTTCAACTGCTTTTCTTATTTTGTTTTCTTTAAGTAGGTAGTCAATTTCTTGCCTTACTGTGTCTCTATGTGCCATTGGAATAGGGTATACTTTGGTCTTGAAGGGTTCATGTTCCAAAACTTGTATCTTGTGAGTCACAGTTTTTGTGTTGCCTGTTTCTTTTGTTATGACACCTTTGTATTTTTAAAAAATTTTGATCACTCTGTGTTTCATATTATCTGGTATGTCAGATGATATTTTTTCACTGTCAAGACTGTTCATTTTCATTGCATTGTCATTTTCATCATTTACCTTGATGATGACATTAACAGTTTGCTTTCCTTCTTTATTGTCATCATATGTTCTTAGTTTGTCAATATGTAATTTTTTGACATGTCCTTTGATATTGACACTATAAGTGACATCACTAAGTTTCTCTTCAATTTTGTATGGACCTTCCCATGTGATTTCATTCTTTGTGTTTGGTAAGCATACTAGGACTTGTTGTTCAGGCTCAAATGTTCTCAAATGTCTGTGTCTATTTTTGATTTCTCTGTGTCTTGTACTTTGCTTGATTAGTCTTTGCTTTGCTGCTTCAATACTGTAAAGTATTTTATCTCTAGTGTCTGACATCAGCTGATATCTGTCCTGTATGGCATCTTGTTTACTTATAAGCCTTTCTTTGAAATTCTTTAAGGGACTTGCAGGGTTTTGGCCAAACATTAACTCAAAAGGACTAAAGCCAGTGCTTTCATGTTTGCTGCTGTTGTATGCAAACAGTACTAAGGGTAAATATTCATGCCATCTGTCCTCATGGTCCACTGTCACCTTTAATAGCATATTCTTGATGGTTTTGTTTAGTCTTTCAATCACTCCATTTGACTGTGGATGGTACACTGTGCTGTGTACTTGTGTAATGTTTAACATTTTCATAATGGCTTGTGTCATCTGACCCTTGAATTGGCTGCCATTGTCCGACAGAAGTGTTTGAGGGAAACCATATCTGCTAAAAACATTGAGTAATGCGTTGCATATATTTTCTGCATCTATTCGCTTCAGTGGGATAGCTTCACCCCATCTGGTGGCTATGTCCACTATGGTTAGAGCATACATATGTTTCTTCTTTGACAACTTTTTGAATGGTCCTATCAGGTCTATGGCAATTTTCTCGAATAAGAAATTTGCCTTGTCAGATGATTGTATGGGTGCTGTGTGTCTCCCATCTTTGGGATTATGTCGTAGACACACTGTACATGCCTTGATGTATTCTTTTATCTGCCTTGCCATTTTAGGCCAGTAAAAGTTTTCTGCTATTGTAGTAATTGTTTTCTTGGCGCCCATATGTCCACCTAAAGGACTGTCATGTGTCATTTTGATAATGGTTTCCTGTAACTTTTTGGGAAGAACCACTCTTTTGCACGTACCTTCCTGTGCAATGTTTATTAATATGCCTTTATCTAGCTTGTAATTTTTGTTGTGGCCTGTTTCATTGTCTTTGATAAGTTTCATTTTTATTTCTCTGATTGTATTGTCTTCTTCTTGTAGTTGTTTGAACTCTTGTTTGGACATCAGTTGGCTTCCTATTTCAAGTTTCTCATCAACTTCAATGTCTATGTTCTCTTTTCTTTTTGCTGGTGGCTCTTGTTTGTACAGTAGCACATACTTGATGGTTGTTGTCATGCCAGGCCTTTTATACTTCATCAGTATTGTCCACCACACCTTCAATGTTCCCTATAATAAGATCACAAATGGCGTCTTGTAAAACTCTGGCTCTAACTTTACCATGAAACCAGGGTGAGTTGATGGTGAAAATTGCAGTTGGACACTCTCTCTTTGTGCCATCGGCCATTATCAGTGTGTCTTTTTTCCCATCATACTCTTCTTCTTTCACCATCTTATCACGGACTACAATTGTTGTGCATCCAGTGTCACGAAGACACATACACTTTCGATCATTGATGTACACTGGGTAACATTTCAGTGTGCCATGATCCTTGATAGTAGCCACAGTACTACCAGATTGTGATTCTTCTTGTTTCATTTTTCCTTTATTATCTCCCTCTTGGTGGTCATTCCTTCTCCAGGGCTGATCATGATTTCTGTATCTGGAGTCATGATTGTATCTGCCTCTCCATGATCTTCTACCTTTGCTTTCAAAATGACCTTGTCTTGACCTTTCTTCTGTTTTCTTTCTTATAGGGCTGCCATTAGGTGACACCCTATTTGGTTGTCCTTTATTGTGGTAACACTGCTTCGCCATATGTCCTGGCTTGTTACAGTACCAACAAATAGTTTGTCTGTTGCCTTGGTTTGGCAGACTCTGGTTTCTCATACCTTGCCTTTTTTCTTGACTTTTAATTTGTATTGCTGCAAATATGTCTTGTCTCTTATCCATTTCCACATTCGGATGAGAGTCTTTGAATGTTCGTAATGCATTTGTTAGCTCTGCTTGAGTACGAACTTTCTTGTCAGTCAAATATGTGAATAGGGTTGGTGTTGCATTTTCTAAAAACTTGTCAATTAACACCATGTCTATTATGGCCTTTGGATTGCTCGTATCTATTGCTGTCAGTTCCAGCCATTTTGTTAGTTTGACTTGTGCTTCATGTACTATGATCTGTGGATCTTTATCCATCTCTGATTCTCATTTCATGAAATCTCTTCTATAATCATTTTCTCTGACTTTCCAAAATGACATAGAAGTGCCTTTTTGACATTCTTATATATGCTTTGGTCTTCTTGAAATTCTCTTCTATAATCATTTTCTGACTTTCCAAAATGACATAGAAGTGCCTTTTTGACATTCTTATATATGCTTTTGTCTTCTTTGGCTATACTGTTATAAGCTTCAAATGCTTCTCCAGTTAATTGAGTCATCAGTTGTGCTGGCCAATCTTCTTCATTATAGCCTTTCATAGCCATTATGGATTCGAAATAATCCAGATAAACATCCATTTTTTCTTTTTGGCTATCATATTTTCTTACTTTGATAGTATCCCTTGGTGCTGACCTTCTATTTGTTTCATCACCCGGATTGTGGCCTCTACTCCCTAGCTCAATTTGTAATTTTAAGGTGTCTTGTTTCATTTTTTCAAGTTCTCTTTCACTTATGAGTTTTTGCCTCTGTTCTTCATTAGCAATTCTTGCTTTTTCTTCAGCAATTCTTGCTTTTTCTTCAGCTTCTCTTTGATTTTCTTTTTCTTCAGCTTTTCTTCGCTGTTCTTTTTCTTCAGCTATTCTTTGATTTTCTTTTTCTTCAGCTTTTCTTAGCTGTTCTTTTTCTTCAGCTATTCTTGCTTCTTCTTTAGCAATTCTTTGATTTTCTTTTTCTTCAGCAACTTTTTCTTCAATGAAATCTCTCATTTCTTTTCCTTTTAGTCCGATCTCTTTAGCTATGGCATTGAATTCCTTGTAGTGATCCATGTTTTGTTTGATTGAATAATATGAATCTAGCAATTCGGTAAGGAATGTATGGATATATATTGATAAAGTTATAAATCGTCCAAATGAAATATCTTGAATTCAAAATGTTAAGTTCAAATAAGTGACACGTCTAAACCATGAAATCTAGTTATTGACAAGGTGAGACAACAAAAAGAATCCTCACACGGGATCTTTAGTATACTTTATATATACGCTCCCTCAGATTGACAAAATATATTAAATGGTCCGATCGTTTTGAATAAAAGTCACTTGGTTAAAATTTCAATTTTCGAGTAGTTTTTAAACAATTTAGTCATTCCATTAATCCAAAATTGCGATAATCAAACTCTTCACACAATGAATGGATAAAAATTCCGTTCCGTTATTTTATAATTCACACCAACACATTGAATAGTCCATAGCTTCTCGGTTCGATGTTATGTTTACTAATACTAATATTTCCTGGAATCAACTAGCATTAAGCCTGTTGACGTCACGACCTATATATGTTCACCGTGTGTCACCATTCAGTAAGCCTACACGACCCAGATTCCAGTACTGTGTAGTATGCTTGTACTGTCGTCTAATGTGACGTAGAACCAACTAGGCGACCTAGTTGTATATACCGTACACTGTGACCATGCGCCTGTATGCCGCCATTTTGAAATCTCCTTGTATTTTCATTGAACCACAAAAGTTTATTCACAGCTTCTTACGAACTTGAATATTCAAAAATACTATAGCTGGTATTATTTCTTATTTTAAAGAATACTTTCCTTTTTTGAAAATATCCAATACTTATTTCCACGAAACCTCTTTCAAGTCTTTCTTGAAATCTCTTCTACAGTGTTCACATGGAACTTTTACTTCGACACCAATGTAACGATGTAACTTTTTATATTCTCTTTTATGTAGGCGTTCTCACAGTAATTAATCTTGTGCACAATAATTCACTGAAGAATTCGTTTATCCAAAACAACTTTAATATACATATATATTGTACACATAAGAATCATTTGAGGTAATATAACGTGGAAATCTTGAGCTATTCACTATCATGCTTCCCTGTCGGAAGTCTA
>CALYLW010002558.1:0-41698 GCA_944989445.1 Ampullaceana balthica
TATTCTTAAAAATCTTCAGGAGTTTTTTTGTGTAAAATTAGAGCAGGGGTTCCTAACCAGTGGTGCATGCACCCCCAAAAATTGGGGGTGCATGAGCAGGTTCCAGGGGGTGCATGAACCATTCAGAGAAAAAAAGAAAAAGAGGAAGAAAAAAAAAGAAGGAAAAAAAAAGAAAGAAAAACTGATAATCTGAAAATGTAAACCATAACCAAGGCATGTCGCGTTAAAGGGCGCCCATATACAACCATTTTATTTTACTCGTTCGCTCATCGTTCTGCGCATGTAGAAAATTGACGGAAAAACTTTGCAAAATGAACAGTTCGCTCTAAGTGTTCCTCGGAATTTCGTGTTTTACGTCAGTTTTCTAAAAATAATTTAATTTTGTCATCAAATACGTTAGATAAATCTCTTCCGGTGACCCTTTAACTGTTTTGAGTGGATGTAAACGTTGGGATTTTTTTCCTTCACTTTTATTGCTCTGTACGCTGCAAAGGTCTTAAAAACGTTAATTGTAAGCCATTTTTCGTCATTGAAACCTACATTCTTGAGTTGAGCATCCAATTCCAGTCATTAAAAACATCAACTTTGTCAGTTAAAAATTTGCCTGTGACTGGTACGACTTTCTGATTGTCATCACCCCCTCAAAATCGTCAATAAATAATAAAGAAAAGAGAGAGATGGAACACAAAAGCCTCAGTGCTTCCACTGTCGAAAAATCCTGTGCATTGACAACATGAAGCCTGTTAGACTCCGAGAGCAATTGGAGAAAGTCCATCCATCCAATTCCAAGGACAGTGTTGAGGTCTTCAAGCAGAAGAGAGCTCGCTTCTTGACCTCAGGTACCTTGCCATGCTTGGATTTTCTTTGTCACAGAAATATGCACTGGAGGCATCATTCAAGGTTGCATATCTTATTGCAACGAACAAAAAGCCCCACACCATTGGAGACCTTTGGTGAAGCCTTCTGCTCTGGAGATGGTGGAACTGATGTGTGGTCACCAGCAGAGGAAACATGTTGAGAAAATTCCTTTGTCCAATGACACTATTCATTCCAGGATTAGTGACATGGCTGCAGACCTTCTGGATCAAGGCTTGTGCGAGATGGGATGCAGTCCTTTTCCATTTAGCATGCAGCTGGATGAATCCACTGATGTAGCACAATGCAGTCAGATTCTTGTATTTCTGAGATATGTTCTCACTGGATTGCTGAAGGAGGAATTTCTCTTTTGTAAGCCACTCCCAGCTTCTACCAAAGCTGCTGATTTGCTGCAGCTAGTCAGGGCATTCTTCTTTGAAAACCAGTTTGACTGGACTTCAAGAATGTCTTCAATTTGCACAGGTGGTGCTCCCTCCTTGCTCGGTATTAATACAGGATTTTCAGCACTGGTAAAGAAAGAAGTTCCAGATATTGTCACTACACACAGTATTCTTCATCGTTAGGCACTGGCATGCAAAACTCTACCTCCAACCTTGAAGTCAGTTCTTTCTACTGCAGTCCAAGTTGTAAATTTTATCCGCTCACATGCCTTGAACCACTGCCTCTTCAAGTTGTTCTGTCAGGAGGTGAGCTCTGAGAATGAAGTTCTGCTCTGCCACACTGAGGTGCGCTGGTTGTCCAGGGGACGGATACTTTCTCGGTTAGTAGAACTGAGAGTGGAGCTTGCCATTTTCTTGCAAGAAAAAGAGAGTGACCTTGCTGACAAGTTTGACCGTCCAAATTTCATTCATTACTTGGCATACCTGGCTGACATCTTCTCCATCTTGAATGAGTTGAACACATCTCTCCAAGGACCTGCTGTGACTGTAATGGATGCTACTGAGAGATTGCAAGCCTTCCTTAACAAACTGCCACTATTCCAACGACGACTAGAAACGTCCAACTTGGCCAACTTTCCACTCTTGGATGAAGTTGTAATATCTGGTGCAGAAGGAAGCACTGAGAGATCACTGCCTGACAACATCAAAGGGGAAATTTCAGAGCACCTTTCAACATTGCAAAGGTCCTTTGATGGGTATTTCTGTCAAGACATTGCTTGCTAGGAAAGATCTTTGTATTCACAATCCTTTTCTCTGTGATTTGGACCACATTGATGACAGTGACTTTGCTTTGCTAAAGATGACCTGATTGATTTGAGAACCAGAGAAATACTGAGAAGTGCCTTCAGTTGAAATACCTTGATTGAATGTTGTTGCGCCCAGCTAGATTCCTACCCATATCTAGCCAAGAGGGCAGTACTGACTCTCCTTCCATTTGCCACGACCTATCTCTTTGAAGCAGGATTCTCCACACCTTTGACGATTAAAACCGAGGAAAGGAATAAGTTGAATGCAGAGGATGACATGAGAGTTGCTTTGTCCAAAACAGTCCCCAAATGTAAATCCCTGATTGATCATAAGAAGCAGCAGATCTCTCACTAAATTCCCTGTTGCCTATGGTCAAAACTGTTGTACTCCTAAAATAAACATACTTTATTATGCATTTTCTGCAAGTTTCACGAAGGGGTGCATGAACTTTTTTGGGCATCTGAAGGGGTGCATGGACCCCAAAAGGTTAGGAACCACTGAATTAGAGCAAATAAATTTTGACATGACACTTTAATCTCTTGAAGAAGATCAGTAGTGTCATGGTTCTCTCCTGCAAGAGACGTATTCCACTTCATCAATGAATAAGGGAACTACATAAATATTACATTATTTGATATGGTTTAAGATCAATTTTTCAAGGAATTCTTTATGTAGTAACGTGATATTGTTCCTAGTAAGTATTTAAAATAATTTAAAAGTATGTAGTTATGAGGGATGCTTATCTAAATATGTGTTCCGGGTGTTCTTTACAGTGGACGAACGCATTGCGGACTGGATCACGATTTAAGGAAAGTATTTATGAAGTGAAAGGTTCAGTAAGATGGAGCGTGTTGTTTGTTTTTCCCCGAGGATTCACCACGACGCAATATATAAATTATTATGCAATTGAACAGCTATTGTTGGACTAGGCGATACTTTTTTTCACTGATATGCTTAATATACATCCCTAATTTTATCTTCAAAACTCACGGAGTCCTTAAAATTTTTTTTGCTACTTACAAGTCGTATTTAACTAATATCATGGTTAACCCGTGAATCCTTCTTATTTATAATCATACTTAAATTATCAAATTCGATTGGAATTTCATCTCGTTAGCTATTTCTTTTGCCTGATTGTCTAACCACCCCTCACCCCAGTATACTAATAAACGCACCATAATTTCAATTAATGTCTGGACGTGTCGCGTTCATACACCAAGACTGGGGACGGTAGCGACGACTGGCATAACAAGACATTTAATTCAGGCGGGGTAAGTCGGTACGTTATTTACAGGAAACTGTTTATTCGTGATTTTTATTACGATTTTCGCGGATTAAAAACTATTTGTTTATCAATGAAACCGCAACCATTGGTGAAGGTTTTTATTTACAGACTTTTGAGAGAAACTACAAACGATTCAGTGAATTCAGGCTGCTTTTAGTCAAATGTATGTCCAAGGTGATTATTTCCCTATCTATATGATACAAATTATAAAGACACCTCAACTATGATGTTTTGTTTCTCGGTTTAAATGTAGATTTCGACACGTGGGACCACTACTGCTGGCCTAACGTTTGGACAGAGAACTCTTATATAAATATAACCGCGATCAAATAGCTGTAGGCAGTAGGCTAAAAGCCACATTAGAAAAAAAAGGAACCCCTAAGAGTCCTAAGAGGATAGAACATTACAAGAGTATTTATAAAAAAAAATTATAGTCTGTCTTTAAAAAACAATGTAATTGAAAGTGGACTCAGATTGAAGTTTTAAAATTAAATAATTATGCATTTTTAATTATAGGAAGATTGGAAAATATTTATTGAAATAATTATTACATAGTTTGGGGGGAAAATGATATAATTATTGCTATTACCATTCATATTCAAACTTTCACTTGACGTGTATCATGAAAGTTCACCCAAGAGAGTATGAATAATGGCAATGATTTCCTAAGCTCACCTGAGAGATGTTAATGTGTAAGAAATGTTCATCACACATGTATATTTTTTATTTCCTTGAAAATTGATAAATACCAAGCCAGCCATATTGTTTGAACACGGGCTGGCCTAGTGCTTTGTGGTACGTGTGTTGAATTTGTCGGGAATACCCGGTGTCTTTCACGACATTGAAGTTGAACCAATTGCGCCAATTTAGATGAAATTAAGTTTTCTTGGTTTACTTGGGATTTTACTTAAAGTTATGTGCCTTCCTTTAATAATGTCCATCAAGCAGGGGCGGATTAAGACTGCACGGGGCCCCTGGCTGCAATTCAAACTGGGGCCCTATCCAGCTAGCGTCCCTTTAAATAAAATGATTGCTAGCAGCTAATATAAGACTGTAACTTGTAACTAAATAGTTCATCGGTTCCTTTAACATACTTTGTCTGTACTACGGGATCGGCCTTCCCAGCCAAAGATTATTCATGAAAAAATGGAATATGAAGAAATAACTGTTTGCCGGTATCCTAATATGGAGTGTAAAAATACAATTTTAAAAAAAATTGTGCCCACGCCGGGAATCGATCGCGTGACCGCTTGCACAGCAGGGTGACTTTCTACCTCAAGACCACACGAGCCTGATGAAAAAGGTGAAGTTTAAAAATATAAACAATAATCTTTAATATTTCTCTTAGTGAGCCTATAAAATCAGTTTTTTAAAATTAATTTATTTAATTTATGATATTTTCAGGAATTCATGCAAACATTTGTCCATCTTTCTTATAAAATATACTAAATTTGGGGGCCCCTAATCATCGGGGGCCCCTGGCTTTAGCCCGTTCAGCTTAATCCGCCATAGCCATCAAGACTTGGCTTTTTAAAAAAACCCACTTCGTCAACTGCAGAAAAACTTTTGAAATTTTCTAAATGAATGTCAACAAATGGTTAACAATGATGAGACGAAATAGCTCTCTATCTGTTTTAAGCAAATGAGTTATTTCTATAAACGTAATATTTTCTTTATTCTCGTACGTGACTTGTGCTAGTGCTAGGCTGTCATTATCTTTTTGCTGAATATCAGATATCATGTTTGTCAGGGCTTCTGTTATTTAAGAAAGTTACTATCTTTTCTGACCCTTTTCAAAAAACGACGGCCATTTACTTGCAGAGGCGTAGCTATGTGTAACAGGAGGGTACATATGCCACAGGGCGCCAAGGTGCAGGGGTGCCAAAATCGCCATACAACGTCGTATTATAATTAAACAAGGATATGATAATTATTAAATAGGGAGGGGGCGTCAGTTATATAGTTTGTCCCGAGGGGTAAAATGTCCCAGCTACGCCTTTGTTTACCTGATCAAATACTATTGTCATATAATCCAAATTTAACTTTAAAATGTGCATATAACACAATTACACGAGGAAATGAGGTAACATAATGTATGATGACCGAGTACATTTTTTGTTAAATCCCGGAAGTTCATGACTCTAAATCTGTTTGACTACATTCTAATGTTAACTCATTGTTGACTGCCGCAGTTAGACGTTAAATAAAGTCAATACATGCACATTATGGAAAAATGGTCAGTTCGCAAACTAACAAATATTTCCTTTTATTTTCATGTTATTTACATAAGTATAGTAAAGTGGTTACCGTATCCTGCCAAAACCTTTGACATATATGTATTAGTGGGCTAATCCGAAAAGAAGAGATAAATGCGTGTGATTCGATGTAGAATCAGAAATGCACAATTCAGATGAGAGCAATGAGAAAAAAAATAGCTAACATCGTATTAAAATAAATATAGGTATTTGATTTAGTGGTCTTTCCTTAATAATGCCAACTATTTTTGACTTCTTCAACCGAAGTTAAACTTCCAAAATTCCTTATGGTCTAATAAATGACTTGTCAAAAAGATTATATTATATTCAAATAATTACAAAAGTACTATACTTTTTAAAAGCATTTGATAAAGTTCACCAGTCTAGTTTATTTAAAAAAAACAAAACTATTTTGACGTATCCTATTCATTAGATCAGTTGATTCAAGATTTCCCAATTGAAAGAGAACAAATTGTAAGAATTAAAAAATGTAAACCAGCACCAATAAAAGTAAACTCAGGAGTCCAAAACGAACAGTCCTAGGACCCTACTCTTCTTAAGCCAGAAAAAGATACTGAAATCTGACAAAAAGACTCGGATGAATTATGAAAATGTGAAAGAAATTGCAGTGTCTTTCAACCAAGAAAATTATCAACCATATCAAAGAAAAAAAATATATGCAAGCTACACCAGTCATGGAAAACTGCTATTCCAAACTAAAGATAAAAAGTACTTAGGAATGAGAAAAAATAAAAATGCGTCAGGAAATCCATATATTAATGGAAAAAATATGAGCCAAACAAAAGGCTTTACATAAAGACAATTTTATACATGTAATAAGAACATAACTCCCAAGTGATGCCTCAGAGAAGAACAAAGCAGTAACAATACATCAATTCTAAGTTAGAAATACAACATAACAACATCTACTACAACACTCAGACATGGGATAAAATAAATTCTTAATCCATTCACACGAACAAGAACAAACATATAGAAAATCTCATTTTTTCCTACTTGCATTGGCGAATGCCATCGGTTTCCTGAACAAACAATGAAAACTAGAATACTCTAATAATTCAAAACTTTTATAAAAATAAAGACTATACATAAACCATGGATAAGCGTCGGACGAAATAATAGTGTCTTTAGAATGAGCGTCTCTAATATTATATATTATTATGAGAGTAGCTGTATGTATACAAGAACATCAATATAGAATTTGACTTAGTAGGCGGAGTTATTGACTAGCTTATAAGTAAAGCAGAAAAATTATCGATTCATCGATTGATTATTACATGAATTGGGTGAGAAGCCTCCCCCAATAATTCTTGCTTGGAGCCTCCACAGAATTTACTAATAAATAAGTGTACCCAAAGCAAATTAAATATAATGACAATTTATTATTATGTATAGACGTGTTGTGAATTGAGGCCGGCTTGCGGGTGTGTTAACATTCTGTAGATTGTACAGTTCTAGGCTTACACCAGAAATGGATGTTTCTACTTGACCAGCTTGCCACTATTTGAAATAACATATAATTTATGGTCTACCGTTTTCAAGGATTAAAATTTGCATTTATAGCAACATAAAAACAACAAAAGGCAATGTTAAGGTCGTTGTCATTGGGACTATGACCACTTTCTACAAATCAATACATTATACATCCCTATAGACCAGTGGTTCCTAACCTTTTGGGGTCCATGCACCCCTTCAGATGCCCAAAAAAGTTCATGCACCCCCTCGTGAAACTTTCAGAAAATGTATAATAAACTATGTTATTTTTAGGAACACAATAGTTTTGACCATAGGCAACGGGGAATTTAGTGAGAGATCTGCTGCTTCTTATGATCAATCAGCGATTTAAATCTGGGGACTGTTTTGGACAAAGCAACTCTAATGTCATCCTCTGCATTCAACTTATTCCTTGCCTTGGTTTTAATCATCAAAGATGTGAAGGATTCCTGCTTCACAGAGATAGGTTGTGGCAGTACTGCCCTCTTGGCTAGTTGTGGGTAGGAATCTAGCTGTGCGCACCAAAATTCAATCACGGTATTGCAACTGAAGGCACTCCTCAGTACTTCTCTCGTTTTCAAATCAATCAGGTTATCTTTAGCAAAGTCACTGTCACCAATGTTTTCCAAGTCACAGAGAAAAGGATTGCGAATCCAAAGGTCTTTCCTAGCAATTTCTTGACAGAAATACCCATCGAAGGACTTTCGCAATTTTGAAAGGTGCTCTGAAATTTCCCCTTTGATTTTGTCAGGCAGTGATCCCTCAGTGCTTCCTTCTGCACCAGATATTACAACTTCATCCAAGAGTGGAAAGTTGGCCTAGTTGGACTTTTCTAATTGTCGTGGGAATAGTGGCAGTTTGTTAAGGAATGCTTGCAATCTCTC
The DNA here is from genome assembly GCA_944989445.1 of Ampullaceana balthica. Taxonomy (NCBI): domain Eukaryota; kingdom Metazoa; phylum Mollusca; class Gastropoda; family Lymnaeidae; genus Ampullaceana; species Ampullaceana balthica. Next base: position 8,003 of record CALYLW010002558.1, read on the forward strand.
AGTAGCATCCATTACAGTCACAGCAGGTCCTTGGAGAGATGTGTTCAACTCATTCAAGATGATGAAAATATCAGCCAGATATGCCAAGTAATGAATGAAATTTGGACAGTCAAACTTGTCAGCAAGGTCACTCTCTTTTTCTCGCAAGAAAATGGCAAGCTCCACTCTCAGTTCTACTAACCGAGAAAGTATCCGTCCCCTAGACCAGTGCCTCTCAAACTTTTAAGTATGGCGGACCGGCAAGAACTTTTTTCCACTGGACCAGGGACCGGTGCACTATTTTTCCTGCACTGACAATTTTTTTCTGTCCTTTTTTGATAACTTCTGCGGACCGGCGGCGGATGGCCCACGGACCGGCACCGGTCCGCGGACCACCACTTTACGAAGCACTGCCCTAGACAACCAGCGCACCTCAGTGTGGTAGAGCAGAACTTCATGCTCAGAGATCACCTCCTGACAGAACAACTTGAAGAGGCAGTAGTTCAAGGCATGTGAGCGGATAAAATTTACAACTTGGACTGCAGTAGAAAGAACTGACTTCAAGGTTGGAGGTAAAGTTTTGCATGCCAGGGCCTGACGATGAAGGATACAGTGTGTAGTGACAATATCTGGAACTTCTTTCTTTACCAGTGCTGAAAATCCTGACTTATTACCGAGCATGTAGGGAACACCACCTGTGCAAATTGAAGAAATTCTTGAAGTCCAGTCAAACTGGTTTTCAGTGAAGAATGCCCTGACTAGCTGCAGCACATCAGCAGCTTTGGTAGTAGCTAGGAGTGGCTTACAAAAGAGAAATTCCTCCTTCAGCAATCCAATGAGATATCTCAGAAATACAACAATCTCACTGCATTGTGCTACATCAAAGTACTGCTTCTCATCTCGCACAAGACTTCATACAGATTGTCTGCAGCCATGTCACTAATCCTGGAATGAATAGTGTCATTGGACAAAGGAACTTTCTCAACCTGCTTCCTCTGCTGGTGACCACACATCAGTTCCATCATCTCCAGAGCACAAGGCTTCACCAAAGTTCTCCAATGGTGTGGGGCTTCTTGTTCTTTGCAATAAGATATGCAACCTTGAATGATGCATCCAGTGCAGGTTTCTGCAGTGGCGTAGCTAGGGTAATGTGCGCCCGGGGACATGACACAAAATCTGCGCCCCTTGTTGGAACAAATTTATTATTTTTTTTTAAATTGAAATTTTACGGTTTATATGGTTCATTTTCGAAGCATTTGGTATTTTAATGAAATAGAATACAGAATAATATTTCTCTATGCGGTTGTAAACAATTTATTTGGGAAAAAAACTCTACTAATTATACATAACTCGAATAGACATAGTCTACAAAAAAATTATTTGAATGGCGCAAACTCGTCAATCACGTTGTCAAAATTAATATTCTCAAGTGTTTCTCTTTCGATGCTAACTAGTGCAAGATCACTTAGACGATCTTGTCCCGTTGATCACGTAACTTAGACAAAATAAGCATTCAGTTTGCTGAAGGACCGATCACAGTTTCAGTTGAAACAGCAATTGTTAGAAATATTTGAAGTGAAATTCGCAGATTCGGAAATATGTCATCTCCATATGAAACAATAAAACCAAGAAGATCCAAAAGAGTTTCCGGTAGAACTTCAGTCCGGTTAATGAGCAGCATTTTTCAGTCTCCGGTTTCTGTGCACAATTCGTGACCATTGACGTCAGTGTCGTAGAAATTAGCAAAATCTAAGCAATTTTAACGAAGTGTATCAACTTTTGTCTCAGCAAGAAGAGTTTTGACGTCTAGTAAAAATCAAAATTTGTTGTATAGGTTTTTAGACGTAAAAAACGTATTGATATCTCTTTTTGGAGTCTATCAGTTACGCTGTTCATATCACGTGAAATTTCTTCTTCTGCAGAAAGTCCTGCATCTCTTTTTAATTCTCCAGGCATCCTCCGATGTCGTCTAATCCTTCTGTCAACCTCGATTCCCAAAGTTGTGCATCTTCCTTTCCATTGTCTACCACAACCTGGCTCAAATTATAACGAATGTTGACAATTTCTTGCTCAAGCGATTCAAGATCAGATGCTGCTTCCTTGAAATTCACATTAAGATTCTGCAACCATTTCTGGACACAATCAATTTTCCCAAGTATGATGTACCAGAAATGTAACAAAAATAGGAAGTTAAAGTTTAATATATCTACCAGCAAAAGCTTCTGCATCACATCTGGTGTCAGGCGTCATATTTGTATGTTCTAATAATTTTTTCCAACAGTTCATCTAGTCCTCATAGATAGCTTTAACAGCTTCTGATCGTATACTCAAACGTGTTTCAGACTCCCTCTTCATTGTGATTGGCACAACTCTTTTTAATTATTCCCAACGAGTTGTTGAACGAGAGAAAACAAAAATTTATACTTTCAACTGTTGCAAAAATAATGATAGTAACTGGATCCTGTTTATCTGAGTATACTCTTGCTAAGTTTAAGCTGTGGTTGTCACAGTTGATGCACAATGTTCTGTGATTCCTGTCACATATTCGCTGTATGCTCAGTAATTACAGCAGCATGGTCATAACATTGTGACCGACAGTCGGCTAATGGTATGCTATTAGATTCCAGTTTATCTACGATAACTCTTTCAAGCAGGTTTGCTGCGTCTTTGGAATGTATCTGTATAAAACCTAAAAATGATTCTTTGGTGGTTACTTTTTTAGTTTGAAAATCCACATCCAAAAATCTGATGACTTGAGAAAACTGTTCGCGGTGTCCTAGATCGAATGTTGAGTCAAGTAAGATACTGTAGTACTTCTTTTTTCTGATTTCAATCAACAGCTGATTCCTTACAGTCGACTTAAGTAGGTGGATAAATTCATTTTGGATTTCCGGGTGAAAAATAAGATACTGAACCTGGATTATCTCGGGCACGTTGTAGGTGTTTTTATAACAGTGGATCATATTGAGCCACAAGTTTGATCACAGAGAGACAGGAAAGAGAGGCGGTGTCTGCTGTTTCATATGAAAGGAATCCAACTTGCTTTGACATACCGATGGAAGCCCGTGAGAGGAGAGACCTTCCCTGCCCTTCCCCACTTTACTCCCTCCACATTGGGATTGGGAAAGTAAGATTTTTTAAAAAGAGTTACAGCATAAAGCAAAGGGGCGTGGATTAACCATTCTGTAAGCCAGTGGTTTTCAATTTTTTGAGATTCAATAACCACTTGAAAAATTTGTGTCTTAGCTACAGACCACTAATAAAAATTGTGCTACTGCCGTGCTGTAAAGTTAAATATAATTATACTGTGTATATAGCTAGCTATAAGTAATGTACATGTTAGTTAGTAAAACTATACTAATATGCTACGATTTGCGTGCTCCAAAAACAATATTTTAATTGCTTTCTTTTGTAACGAACAAATGTCATTTATATTAGTCTCATAGTCTTCTTATTTAATTCTACTTGCTTACTATAAAAAAAACTTTAAGTCATAAACAGTAGTTTGTATTAAAAAGACTGCCGTATTAGCTTATTTAGTACGAACGATGTTTTGTTTTTAATGTAAGCAATGCAGAAAATCCATTTTCAAAGTTGCAAAGGGTAAACGTATTTTAAAAGGTAGCTGAGACAGTTAGGAGTACTCAAAATTTCATTAAGCCCACTTTCTGATGCAATATAATCAAAGTGGTATCGCTGGTCAGTTCAATGAATGGGTTTAATTACGATGTTGGCCATTTTTTTTATTTGATGAGTGAATGTGTGCGAGATTAGGACTGGACACCCACGAAAAACCACTGAGCGTTAAAAATCACAAAAGTAGAATTTAAATTGGTTCTGCATTGATTGAATATGACCAGAAATCAAATTTATCAACAGTTTGTTTATTTATTTCAGCATTTTCTGGTTTCTCGGTGGTTTCGTACAATTGATCAAACATCTCAAAGGTACCTTGAAATAATCTTCTTTTCCAAAGATCAAGATTTTTTGTAAATGCAGGCACTTTGTCACTGAGAGTAATTAAATGTGTCTGCTTTCCTTGCCTAGTTGAATTAAGTTTATTGAGTTCTTCAAAAATTTCAACCAAATAAGCCAGAACAGCAACACATAAGTTGAGTTTTTTCTACAAGAAACTCTCTTACGTCATCACGTTATTCAAACAGTCTGATAACCAAAGAACTTCAGTACACATCAGCAACTGTTAATTTTCAAAATTTTATTCGAAAATAAGAAATTAGAGAGACGAGAATGTAATAGACGAGCCTTGATAAAATTTAAAACTATTTAGGCAAGATTAAAAATATTTTTAAGTCTGCGTTAATTCTTTAACTTGCTAGTCTTTCTCGATGAATCATACAGTGTGTAAATGTCATGCTTTGCTCGCGGACCACTGGTGCTCCGCAGACCACAGGTTGAGAATCACTGCTTTAAGCCACTCCTTTTTCTTGTCTTGGTCTTTTTGGTTGCTTTTAGTGTCGTCTCTGTCTGTTCTATTAATAGAATCGCCTTTGCCTCTTACTGCTCCCCTAGTCTCACTCCCAGCAACTCACTGTTTTTGTTTTAAACGCCTTCAGAAATTCATCATTGTGGATGTGTCATCTATTTATGAGAAGAATGGCGCCCCTTAACGCTCAATGGGGGCGCCAAAATCATGCTTGCCAACTGGTTTGTAATGAAGATATTTACGGAACTCCAAAATTCAATCTTGCAAATGTATTTGGGATACAATAGTTTACATTAAAATAAAATTAAGTAATGAGTTTTAATACTCATTTTGGCGCCCCCTAACGTGGCGCCCGGGGACATATGTCCCCCCCCTGCCCCCCCCTCGCTACGCCACTGGGTTTCTGTGACAAAGAAAATCCAAGCTTGGGCAAGGTACCTGAGGTCAAGAAGCGAGCTCTCTTCTGCTTGAAGACCTCAACACACTCCTGGAATTGGATAGATGGACTTTATCCAAGTGCTCTCGGAGTATAACAGGCTTCATGTTGTCATTGTACAGGATTTTTCCACAGAGGAAGCGCTGAGGCTTTTGTGTTCCATCTCTCTCTCTCTTTTTTATTATTTATTAACGATTTTGAGGGGGTGATGACAATCGGAAAGTCGTACCAGTCATAGGCAAATTTTTAACGAACGAAGTTGATGTTTTTAATGACCAGAATCGGATGCTCAACTCAAGATTTTAGGTTTCAAATTGAAATTTTATGACGAATAAGGGCTTACAATTAACACTTTTAAGACCTTTGCAGCGTACCAAGCAATAAAAGTGAAGGAAAAAAATCCCAACGTATACATCCTCTCAAAACAGTTAGAGGGTCACCGGAAGACATATATCTGAAGTATTTGATGACAAATTTAAATTATTTTTAGAAAACTGTGACTTAAAACACGAAATTCCGAGGAACACGTAGAGCGAACCATTCATTTTGCGAAAAAGTGTTTTCCATCCATTTTCGACATGCGCAAAACGATGCGCGAACAAATATAAAAAAGGTGGTTTATGGGCGCCCTTTAACGCGGCATGCCTTGCTTATGGTTTACATTTTCAGATTATCAGTTTTTATTTATTTTTCTTTCCTTCTTCTTCTTTTTTTCCTTCTTTTTTTTCTTCCTCTTTTTCTTTTTTTTCTTCTCTCTGAATGGTTCATGCACCCCCTGGAACCTGCTCATGCACCCCTTGGGGGTGCATGCACCACTGGTTAGGAACCCCTGCTATAGACACACACAAAAAAAATTCAACCCTATTTCTGCTTCTTGAAATCAACAAGGTACCTAATTCTGTAGGAGTAAAAACAATGGTAGAATTTATCTGTACCAGATAACCTTAGATATATACTCCTACGTGTTCATAGTACGACGTGCCTGGTGCTGTGAGAGAGTTGTCCCGCTACACGCTCTGCACGTCACGACTTCAGATTGTTACAGTTAACAATGTCAAGGCTAGAAAGGTTGAGTCTTTCGGACAAGGCCTAATTACAGCCTCAAGTGCAAAGTACTTAGTGGAGTTAAGGTCGTCGCTTCATGGACACTTCTAGGTGTGCACAATGAACACTTCCGAGCAGACGAACCGGAACTTCTCACTCTTCCGAGGCCGTGAGAGTCTTTGGATTTTTGTCAGTCGGAGATAGATGGGATTCCCACTCGTCGGAGGGAGAACTCTCTTCTTTTGGAAAGAAGTTTCGACTGAGACGGTTCTCAGAATGGAAACCTCTCCCCCATAAGCCAAAGGAATAGTTGCCCTAATTTTGAATTACTTGTATTTACAAAAGAAGTGGTTGAGTAATAATTTCTTAAATTATAGAGTAAATGTATGAACCCTCTGAAATCAGTTAATTACAATATATTTATATATCAATACATTATAGAAAATTAAAAGAAAGTGCATATTAATTCATGTCTTTATCCCAATACATTTTCCCTTTTTAAAAAAATAAATAAATAAATTCTGTCGGAGTGAGGAGCTGTTTCTATAAATAAAATAGTAGGTAAAACCCCATGGATACAAATGAGTAAAACCAAGCAGGCGCATGGAACTCTCCCAGGGGATATGGGGCTACGTCCAAATGGGAGTAGGAATAGAGGGAAAAATTAATTTCATTATACGGCAGATCCACATTATTCCCCGATTGATTGCTGGATTTACCCCACCCCTCTCCCACGCCGCTTTACATTTTAAAAAGTGTAATTTTTAAATAAATTCATTTAAATAAAGTAAAAAAAAATTGTGACCCCATATCAACAGGCAGGACTAAGGGAACTGTAACTATCCTCTACAACAGTGCTTCTCAAAATTTTTAGTATGGTGGACCGGCAGGAGTTTTTCCATTGCACCAGGGACCGGTGCACTATTTTCCCTGTACAGTCGTGGTAGCGACATGAGCCATGACATGGCCTACAGACGTGGTAGCGACATGAGCCATGACATGGCCTACAGACGTGGTAGCGACATGAGCCATGACATGGCCTACAGACGTGGTAGCGACATGAGCCATGACATGGCCTACAGTCGTGGTAGCGACATGAGCCATGACATGGCCTACAGACGTGGTAGCGACATGAGCCATGACATGGCCTACAGACGTGGTAGCGACATGAGCCATGACATGGCCTACAGCCCTAAAGCATTTGGCATGAATTCGGTTAGTTATATTATATGCTACATGCCATCAAACATTTTGAAAAGAATAAACACTTGTCTTCACTGGTCTTGATGGTCGTTGGCGGTAACTACTTTACTTCACCTATGTTCTTCATCGTCAAAGACTGGAACTATGAATTGTTTTAAAGATGTTGCTTGAGAATAAAAGGTGTCATATCAATGATAAAAATGATATTAAAAGTCAATGATTGTCTCTATGATTATGTTTTTTTGATTTAGTGTTAACCGATAGATACGAAAATTATTGCATTTCATTTTCATTGTATTGCATTTCATTTTCATTGTATTGCACTTCATTTTCATTGTATTGCATTTCATTTTCATTGTATCCCTAAATATAGGGATCGAAGTGAAGTGGTGTGCCACTTACTGAAATAGTTATTCGCCAATCCTGGAATAGCGATACCTTAAAATAGTTAAAGATACATATAGATTAATATATTACTATATTAAATCTTAGTTTCTGTAAGTATAAATGAACGCAATATTTAAAATGTATTTTAATTTGAATTTATTTTTGTGTAAATGTAGTTTTAGTTACTAAAAGGAAATTTTTTTAAGTAGCACAAGCTAGTAATAAAATGTCTCACAGGATTTTAAATTAAATTTCAAAAGATCTTAAAAGAAATTAACAATTCTTATTTATTTCACCTACATTTTCTCAAGAACAAGGAAAGTTTATAAAATATGTGTGCACCGGTGCTTTGTGGTGCAGCGATTACGGGCTAATAAATTGTAATGCCCATCAGATGTTTACAATGAAAATTTATTTTAAGATTAAAAATTCTTTCTCACTGAAAAATTGACAGATTTTTGGGTTAGTATTAATGGTTGCAAATGGAAGATTATTATATATGTTTATCCTTTCTTGATAATTTCTGCCGACCGTCAGCTGATGGTCCACGGACCGGCACGGGTCCGTGGACCACAACTTTGAGAAGCACTTCTCTACACATCCACTCCAGTTTTTGTGTGTATGTGTGTGATTCGCTGAACAATGCTAGGATATTTTATTTCAATTATATATATTTTTTTCAATTTAAAGCTTTATAGCTTTAGGCAAAAATTATTTTTAATGAATAAACTCAACAACGGACGATTGAAAAAAAGTTATAAATTATCGTATTCTTAATGCCTCAATACGTTCTCATAACATTTTTTGAATTCAAAAATAAATGGGAAAAAAAGGGGGATACATGTCTCAAAATCCAATTGAAAGCATACTAGAAAAGAAAACACGGAAATAATCCCACGCAGTGCGTGTAGTTTGAGTGGTTAACATTGTTAACTTTCCACGTGACGTCAGGACGTATATCCTGTTTTTTTTGTAGGTGTACCATGAACTTGGCCTGGGTCGTCACACCTAAGTGCTATATAAACTCGTCTTTGCGGTCGTAACAGGCAGACCGACACTGTGATACCTACTCGTACACAGAGATTTAACAGAAGGCCTGAAAGACATAGCAAATAAAGTATACGAGATTATCAGAGTCGCCGAGAATGTACACCATATTGATCATCTCAACTTTGTGTGCCTTTGCTTTTGCGTGTAAGTTGATTAACTTTTTAAAAAAAAACTTAAATATATATAAATATATTTTTAAAAATTTAATTGAATTAAATCTCTGGTCTTAAAGTATAGTTTTTTAGGCATTAGTTTTTCATCTTTTTGTTAATTTTTAAATTGATTCTCTCAACAACAAAAAATGGGAGGGGGGGGGGAAATTACAAAACCTGATTTGTATTATGTTATGAAACTTAACTACTTAGGAGAAATTAAAACACTAATATGTATATAGAGCTTTCTCTAAAAGACAAAACTAGAAATCACGGGCAAAACAAGTGACCACCACCAACCTTCAAACCCACCCCCACCCCGGGCTATGAATGATCGAGATGACGATATTGTCTACCAGTTATAGAAAATCAACAGTAAAATATAATTCGGAAAATGAAGTCCCTTTTTAGGTTCTTTGAAAAATTATCATTTGGTCACTTGATAACAGACAGCAATGCTGATTTACAAATTAATATAGTATTAATGTAACTCTTTTAAAGTCTATCCGCAAAATGCGTAACTACTACATTGATCGACTTCTCTCCCTTTTCTCTGCCACGTCGCAAATAAAAACAAAATCATCAACCCATCAGCTGATAATTATTGTGAATTATTGTGATTGTCTGTTCATCGTGTTTTATTTTAATCTGATGCTCCCCCCTCCCAAGTGTATTCATTAGGGCTGTTACCGATTAATTTAAAATTTAATAGTTAATTTTTGAAAAATTAACGATTAATTAATCGTTAATTTCGATTAAAGCCAAAAATTGAAATTTATGGCGTCATACGTAACATTTATTAAGATACTTGTCGAAAATCGAAATAACATTGGAATGTCTTCTTTATATGACATCTTTTGACCAACTACGTAAACAGACTAGTGTATTGACATTTTTTGGTTCAAGTGATGAGCGAGTCTTATTGAAAATATAACCCGCCAAGCTGAACAATCGTTCACATAGCTTTAGATTGTCTCAGCTGAAGTTTCTGATAGAGCAGTGCATGTTTGGTTTGCAGGTGTTATGTAAGCAAAGTGTTAGAACCATGGTACCAATGTTCCCTTTAAGCAGCGTGGCTGCGCAGATTTTTGACCGACACCAAGCAGGAGTTAAGAATCACCGCGCAGCAAATTTTGTAAAATATTGCAACAAAAAATGGACGTTGTGCAACTGTGCACACGAGTTGTTTTTTTTAACTTTGCACACGGACCAACGAAGCTTAGACTTATAGGAAACATTGCATGGTAAGCAAACGATTTCTCTCAATGGACACAATAACCTTTATCAACATTTTGAACATTCGTGTAAGTCAATAGTTTAAAACCAAAATGTTCGTGTAATCGTCCGGAAATTAGTTTATATTTATCGGCCGAAATATTTTACTTTTTGACTTCCGGTACATTTATAAGTGGTGGGTCGATTAATCGTTAAAAATGTTTTAATCGTTACATTTTGTAACGATTAATCGAGAAATTAATCGTTAATTTTCGCAGCCCTAGTATTCATTAAACAGTTATAGTCATCCCATATGTAATCTCATATTATATTGTATATTAAACCCACTTTGCCGTATGCTAGCGAGCTGAAATTTTGCAGGCAGACTTGTGCCGACAATAAAAATGATCTATCAAAATTTCAGATAGATCGAATGTACTGTAATTAAATTAATGAATGTTTATATTATCTCTATGTATCTCTAAGTAGCATGTTAATTTTTGTGCTAGAGTGTCACAGTTCGTATTATATTGAACAACCTTTTTAATATTTTCCTGTCGCGCGGTGCGGTGCGTGTTATATTGACGATACTTTTTTAAAATATATTCCCGATCTGTAAATGTAAATTAAATGCTAGCATGTAACATTATATGAAAAATGTTTTTATAACCCTTTTACCGTGGTCAAATCGAGCTGAAATTTAGCAGGCAAACTGAAGTTTTTTCTTTTTTACTATAAATCTTTTATATATGAGACATAACTAAATTTTTGGATTTTTTGGATTGTCGTGCGATGAGTATTATAATGATCATACTTTTAGTTATGTCTCGTAAATAAAGGATTTAGAGTCAAAAACTTTTTTAAACGTTTTTTAAAAATAAAAATTATATAATCACAATTGTGTTTCATATTGCATTCTTTATCCCACATAGTAAAAAAATGCGTCACAAACCTATTTCAGTTTTTGTTGGAGAAGCATGAAATCATTTTTGGATGACCTTTATCTATAACCATGACCTTTATCTATAACCATGACCTTTATCTATAACCATGACCTTTATCTATAACCATGACCTTTATCTATAACCATGACCTTTATCTATAACCATGACCTTTATCTATAACCATGACCTTTATCTATAACCATGACCTTTATCTATAACCATGACCTTTATCTATAACCATGACCTTTATCTATAACCATGACCTTTATCTATAACCATGACCTTTATCTATAACCATGACCTTTATCTATAACCATGACCTTTATCTATAACCATGACCTTTATCTATAACCATGACCTTTATCTATAACCATGACCTTTATCTATAACCATGACCTTTATCTATAACCATGACCTTTATCTATAACCATGACCTTTATCTATAACCATGGCCTTTATCTATAACCATGGCCTTTATCTATAACCATGGCCTTTATCTATAACCATGACCTTTATCTATAACCATGACCTTTATCTATAACCATGACCTTTATCTATAACCATGGCCTTTATCTATAACCATGGCCTTTATCTATAACCATGACCTGTATCTATAACCATGACCTTTATCTATAACCATGGCCTTTATCTATAACCATGGCCTTTATCTATAACATGACCTTTATCTATAACCATGACCTTTATCTATAACCATGACCTTTATCTATAACCATGACCTTTATCTATAACCATGGCCTTTATCTATAACCATGACCTTTATCTATAACCATGACCTTTATCTATAACCATGACCTTTATCTATAACCATGACCTTTATCTATAACCATGACCTTTATCTATAACCATGACCTTTATCTATAACCATGACCTTTATCTATAACCATGACCTTTATCTATAACCATGACCTTTATCTATAACCATGACCTTTATCTATAACCATGACCTTTATCTATAACCATGACCTTTATCTATAACCATGACCTTTATCTATAACCATGACCTTTATCTATAACCATGACCTTTATCTATAACCATGGCCTTTATCTATAACCATGACCTGTATCTATAACCATGACCTTTATCTATAACCATGGCCTTTATCTATAACCATGGCCTTTATCTATAACCATGACCTTTATCTATAACCATGACCTTTATCTATAACCCATCTAGTTCTGTATTTTGTGTCTTCGTGGATGTTAGAATTCTAAGTTTTATTGATTTTTTGCATTGTGTTTTTTTGTTTTCAGCCCCAAACTACAACTCTCGCGTCTCCCTGATCAGACCGTCATGCCCCGCCATCAGATGTCGCATGGCCTGCCCCAACGGATTTGCCAAAGACAAAAACGGCTGCGACACATGCCAGTGTAAAACCCAAGGCACCTGCTCTCCAGTGAGATGTCGTATGTTATGCCCCGACGGATGGGCAAAGGATGAAAACGGATGCGACATGTGCAAATGCAAGGCACCCAGCGCCCCCAGGTGCCCAGCCGTCTGCAAGAACCTGTGTCCCTTCGGTCGAGTTTACGACTCCAACGGCTGCCCCACCTGCCGGTGCAAAGGGCCCCAGACCGAGAGGCCCATTTCTATCGTCAGGCCTGACAAGTGCGGCCCCGTGTGTATGATCTTCTGTCCAAACGGTAACGTCATGGACTCACGCGGATGTCCTACTTGCCGCTGTAGACCAGGCGGCATTGATGAAAACCTTGGACCGATTATAGCTTCCTAACTCAAGAGTCCCTTTGCAACAGAAGATATCTGAAATTTAATCTTAATAATTCCATATTTTTGTTGGTTGTAGTTTTCATAACAATTAATACACACAAATTTGTAAAAATCTAAACAGGTTAATTAAATATCTTGATATGGATTCAACGATTGAATATCTAGTCATGCTATAAAGAACTTTAGAAAGTGTAATCCTTAGTTTTTTTTAAAAATAACATTTTATTGTACGTTTTTTGAATTGTAGATTTGTTTTAAGACTTTAAATGTTGTATTGTTTTAATATGTAGTTCGGCACACTTTGTCAACTTTTGACATTAAAATTTATTTACTCTGTTGATAAAATATTTCTTTTTGTTTTTTTAAGTCAATATGTTTTTAGTCTATCTTAGAAATAAATTTTTAATAATTGTTGAAAACATAACAATAACATAGATCAGGGGTCGGGAAACCAAGGCTCGCGAGCAAGATGTGGCTCTTTTGATGGTTGCATCTGGCTCTCAGACAAATGTTCGAGTATATAAAAAAAATAATTTATTCAGACTCCCTTGATCTACATATTAATTGCATATAAAAACAGCATAACAATGTCATTAAAAAAAAATTCAGAGACATAATTATTGTACGTTTACTGTTGAAATTACACAAAAAGCACTCATTTACTTGAATTTTTCGTTTTAAACATAAGGGGCCGTCCATAAATGACGTAACGCGATTTTGGCCGATTTTTGACCCCCTCCCACCCCCCTCGTCACGCGTCGTCACAAAAAGTTAGACCCCCCCTCTAAAAATACGTCACAAAGCTTTGACCCCCCCCCTTTTCCAAAAAAACCCACCTTATTTTCTATTTGAAAATAAGTATATTTCAAATCACTTTTATTGTCATTTAAGTATTTATTATTTATTTAGTGAAGATCTACATTGTAATATCGTAACACCCGTGAAGCATTCTTTTTCACAACGTTTAACCGGCCTTCAAAAAACGAACTGTGTTAACATCCTTCGATTATATTTTATTTTAATGAATACAAATTAAACATTGACTATTAATCATCACCATTAACGTCTTTGTTTAGAAAAAATAAATATTTTAAAATAATATTTTTAAAATGTATTTTTTAAAAATCCCTCAATTGACTGACGGGCATCTCGTATGAAAGAGGTCGGCGAACAGGGGTAAATAACCTCATCTGGGGTCAAAAGGGAATTCTTGGGGGTAATGCAGACTCATTTGGGACACATAACATCCACTACAATCCACTACATATATAAAAATACGTCATGTGTACGTGAACGATTGCAACATATGCCCATTATTGAACCGGTTCCTTCCAGAAAATGCATTTTTTAAAAATTTGACAACTTTGTAGATTTCTTACCTACGTACTATACGAAGACACCTAAATCCACCCTACTTTCATTTATATTGACACGAGTGACAATAATCTTAATCCACGTGACTTGACTGTATCAAGTATCCTTTCTGTGATATTTAAAATTAATGCCTTAAAAACTGAGCTAAGAAGAAAAGTTGTTTTGTGCTCCTCTCGAATTGCAATGTCAAGAATTTGATGCATTAAATAAAGTTAATGAATACTTGACAACTTTAAAATGGGCTCATTTATCATTATATCTAGAATGGCCAGGGGTGTTTGACCAAAAACCAACCGAACAATTATATCAAACTTAAAACGTTTATAATTCTATCAAATAGATTCCCCCGCCCCCCCCCCTTTTTTTAAAAAGAAAAAGGATATTCCGTGACGTTTTGACTTAAAATATCTACACATAATCCTATTCAGATCATTTTTAGACACTTGTCATGCTTTTAAATCTCACCATTAGCATTTTTTTTTGGGGGGGGGCTAACAACGACCCCCCAAATCTGGGGGTGGGGGGGGGGTAACGCACACATAAACTTGTATTATTTGGGATAACGGGCAAAAAAGTTCGCCGACGGAGCTGCGGTTACATCACAAATGTTTTGATGTCAACATCAAACGACACTGTGTAACAATTTCATGTGTTATCTTGTGAGTTCTCAAACTTAAGGATTATAATTAGATTTCATTTTCGTCTCTTGGTAGCTTATGCCAACCAGCATCTGATGGCCTACCGACCGGCATATTGAGAAGCCCTGATTAAAATCATTAAATAAATTGTAAGCCACCAAATATTTCAGTGGAAGTTTTATTTAAAGTTTCCCTTTTGATGTGACGTCACATTTCTTCAACCCCCCTCCCTCCCCCTCGTCACGCATCGTCATAAAAGTGTGACCCCCCTCCCCCCCTGGTTCGTGACGTCATTTATGGACGGCCCCTAATGTATGGCTCTTACAGAATTACTTTTCAAAATATGTGGTGTTTATGGCTCTCACAGACAAAAGTTTCCCGACCCCTGACATAGATATTGAAATGATATTTACAGAAATTGAAAATAAAATAAAAGTAATTGAAGCCATTCAGACAATTATTTAAAGTCTACCCACCTCTCCTCTTCATTCTCATTCCGCCTCTGGTCCCTAAAGGCTAACATAAGGTGGAAGATTTATTATTATTTACGCCCAGGTTACATCCGCTAGTGTAACAACAGCGAAGACTTTTTTAGAGTCTCTGATTTCAGGTATCTCTTTAACCGACAAGGTCAAAGTTCAAGAAAATTTTAACCAATGGAAAGTTAGGAAAAGCTTAAGGGTGGGTACAACTCACTAACAAAAAGAAGGAAAAGAAAAATAATAAAACGTGTCTGAAATTACTTTAGAAAACAACAACCTTTCCGATGACTTTGTAAAATTGCTAGCTTTATTCAAAGCATATGAGGTTTACGTTCCACATTGTTGTATTAAACTCCAAATCCGTCATAATAACTGATGTCTCACATACAGTTTCAAAAACTTATGCTACTTGCAGATAAATTTTTTAAAAATAGACTAACATGCTTAGTGTCTGTAAATGTAGCTTCTAAACTTAAAATTACAGTAAGTTGTGTAAGGGAATAACACTATGGTATACTTAAACTCTGGATAAGGTTTTCCTTAGGGGCCGTCCATAAATGACGTCACGCTATTTTGGCCAATTTTTGACCCCCTCCCTCCCCCTCGTCACACGTCGTCACAAAAACCTAGACCCCCCCTCTAAAAATACGTCACAAATCTTTGACCCCCCCCCCTAAAAAACCCACCTTATTTTCTATTTGAAAATAAGTATGTTTCAGATCACTTTTATTGTCATTTAAGTATTTATTATTTATTTAGTGAAGATCTACATTGTAATATCGTAACCCGCGTGAAGCATTTTTAAAAAACGTTTAACCGGCCTTCAGAAAACGAACTGTGTTAACATCCTTCGATTATATTTTATTTTAATGCATACAAATTAAACATTGACTATTAATCATCATGGTTAACGTCTTTGTTTAGAAAAAAAATTATTTAAAAATAACATTTTAAAATTTTATTTTAAAAAAAATCCCTCAATTGACTGACAGGGCATCCCGTAAGAAAGAGGTCGGCGAACAGAGGTAAATAACCTCATCTGGGGTCAAAAGGGAATTCTTGTGGGTAATGCAGACTCATTTGGGACATTTAACATCCACTACAATACACTACATATATAAAAATACGTCATGTGTACGTGTACGCTTGGAACATATGCCATTATTGAACCGGTTCCTTCCAGAAAATTGCATTTTTTAAACATTTGACAACTATGTAGATTTCTTACCTACGTACTATACGAAGACACCTAAATCCACCCTACTTTCATTTATATTGACACGATTGACAATAATCTTAATCCACATGACTTGTCTGTATCAAGTATCCTTTCTGTGATATTTAAAATTAATGCCTAAATGCTGAGCTAAGAAGAAAAGTTGTTTTGTGCTCCTTTCGAATTGCAATGTCAAGAATTTGATGCATTCAATAAAGTTAATGAATAGTTGACTAATTTAAATGGGCTCATTTACAATTACATGTATTTTTAGTACAGTGCTTCTCAAACGTTTTTAGTATGGCGGACCGGCAGGAATTTTCTCCATTGCACCAGGGACCGGTGCACTATGTTCCCTGCCCCGACAATTTTTTCGGTCCTTTTTTTGAGAACATCTGCGGACCGGCAGCGGGTGGCCCACGGACCGGCACCGGTCCGCGGACCACCACTTTGAGAAGCACTGATCTAGAAGACTAGAATGGCCAGGGGTGTTTGACCAAAAACCAATCGAACAATTATATCAAACTTAAAACGTTTTTACTTTTATCAAATAGATCCCCTCCCCCCACCCCTTTTAAAGAAAAAGGATATTCTGAAAATATATACACACTAGTTTGTGATGCGATGCCGTGGCGCCTGCGGCGCCCCTTTGTTTAAGGGCGTTACGGCGCCCACCTTTTTCAAAAGCCCAACTTACTTGTCCTTTTATGATAAATACGTAATATTAAACTTTCTTAAATGTACACAAAGTATTTTATAATAGTTTTTTTTTGTGTGTGTGCAAAAGCCCAAGTAATTTATCCTTGTATGATAAATACGAAATATTCCTGAAATGTACACACAGTATGTAGATTCTATATAATATTTTTTTACAGTGCTAATCACCACAAGATTTTTAAATTAATTTTAGAAAGCAGCGCACCAAATTACTGCACCAAAAATAACTCTTATCGAGTGTCCGCATGAAATTGTTCAATTATTAATAAACTAGTTCAAAAGCCTGCTGAAGCTGGCAGAACGAAATCCCCCAGAAGGGATAACAAAGAACTATACCAAATACTGCAATAGAAAAAACCACGTGGCCTTTATCGCCATGAACAGAATACGATATATGAACAGAAAATAAACAAAGAAATGTATGAATTACTGTAATAGAAAATAACATTTGTCCTATATTGCCATGAACACAATACGATATGAAAATAAATAACAAAGAGATGTACGAAATACTCAAATAGAAAAGAACTTGTATCTTTTATTGCCATGAACACAATACGATATGAACAGCTAAATATGAAAGATCTCCTTGTACACCACATTTTTAGTGTAGCAGGTGGAGCTGTCGTGGGGCAGTTTCCCTTGTTTAGGACCATCTGCCACATGGACCTTGACATCTGCTGATCTGCGTACACGGGAGAAAGCAACGTATAATTGTCTATGGCTAAACACAGGTTGTGGTAGGTAGATACCGACCTTATCCAGTGTCTGGCCCTGCGATTTGTTTATGGTCATTGCGAAAGCTAACTTCACAGGGAATTGCCTTCTCCGTAGAATGAAAGGCAAGTATGTGGTTGTCGGGGCAATGTCCACGCGTGGAATGAATAGAGTGCGACCTTTGTCACTTCCGGACAGAAGTTCAGCTATGATGAGGTTGGGTTTGAGGTCCCTAACCACCAATCTGGTGCCGTTGCATAGACCTCGTTTAGTGTTCAAATTGCGAAGAAGAATTATAATTGCTCCGACTTTTATTGTTAATTGATGAAGCGGCATTACCGAAGGTGCCAATTGATGTAGAAATTCCACGGGATAATTGTTTTCATCATCTGGCGTGCAGTCGTCGATGGAGTCGGAACTTAAGTATGTCCTGGGTTCTCCTTCAAGTAAATGCAGAACCTGACTATTGATAAGGTCCACATCGGCATTTGTAGGGCAGAGAATAGCCTTATTTGCAAATTCTTCCGCATCTCTGGCTAGAATCGTTCACCGAATATTTCAGAAACAATAGATCCTGTGCAGACCATATGGGCTGGAACTTCAAACATATTCTCGTTCAATCCATGTTCATTGGTTAATGTTCCATTGCCTAGCTCAATTAACCAAGACGTAAATTCTGGATCAATAGATCGCACATTACTTGTCAATGTGAGAATTGTAAATTTAGACCAAAGATCGGTAAACTTAATACTCGCTTCGACAATGGCGGACCTGGTTCCATGAGCAACAACGGGCAAGGTTTGTCTGAAGTCCCCACCCAAGAGAATGGTTTTTCCTCCGAAAGGTTTGTCATTTTGCATGATATCTTGTAAGAGTTTATTCACGCATTTCAATGCATCCTTAGAGGCCATCGTGGATTCATCCCAAATGATTATTGTGGCTCTTCGGAGAATGTCAGCATCGGAGGAGGTCATTCTCATTCTGGAGGTTGAGGTGTCGATAATTGGGACGGGAAGTTGAAATTGGGAATGATACGTTCGACCACTTTACAGTAAATTGGCCGCGGTTCCAGTTGATGCAGTAGCTAAAGCAATCTTCTGTTCCACTCTAAAGGATGCAAGCAAGGTTGTGTACAAATATGTTTTACCACTGCCACCAGGTCCGTCAAGAAAGTAACACCTATGAGGAAGATGATCATTGGCTGCGGCTGTGATAATTTCATCAAATGCGTGTCTCTGCTGTTCCTTGAGACTCCGTACCATGTCTGTTGCTTTGCTGAGCTGTTGGACCGGATCAAAAACGCTGTCATGTATGTCTACCACGTGACTTGGTGGAACTGGTAAACCTAAATTCTCGCAGGTTTTCCTATTAGCAATAAAGATCAATTGAATATCAGTAAGGGCCAAATTGAGGCAGTGTTTGCAATTCACTTCGTGATGAAACTGCAACGTAAAATCTTCATAAAAGTAGTCTTTATATTTCTGGAACAATTGTGGAATATTTGAAGGAGATGCGAGCAGGCACGCATATGTGCAAATAATTCCCGTAGGAGAGCGGGTCTCTTTTCGGCAACTGCATCATGTAACGTCACATCCCAGACCTGCTTGTCATTGAAGAGGCCTCGGTGTTGTGTAGCTTCCTTGAATGTTGGATATGTAATACCATGGACGGTCCGAAGGTCCTCAAAGGAAGTTGCACCTGGCACATGAAGGAGAAGTAAGCGCAAGCAGAAGCGCTGAATGTCTGACACTAAAACTGACAGAGTACATACGACCAATTATTCTGTCAGCATCCCTTTGCCTTCTCTGCCATGTTCTTGTCCTCTCGTGAAAAACATAATGTTCAGGTATGTCAGTATGTATAGTATAGTATACCTGTAGCCATCTGGTATTGTTGATTTAGTTTGAACCATGCCGTTAAAGTAGTGTCTCTCGAAGCTGCGTTCTGTGCTGCAGCCTCAACGTTATCAGTAATAAAAACTACTGATTGCTCGCCAAGGAGATGAACTTGGAGTCTGATAATTGCATGAGACTGCTTGTGCATGTGGAACCCAAAAAGGCTTTCGCGTTGGTTTCGCGTTACACGTCGCCGGGATGCCTCCTCGTGTGTTTCTGTTCTTCTTCGATTCCTGTTATGTTCGTTTCTGCGACGTTTTCTATCGGCAATTTCGGCTTCATCGAATGTTCTTTTTTCGAGGCATATTTGTCTCGTGGCAACACGCGAAGGTTTGTAAATTTGTGGAGTTGAAGAAGAAATAATAAAGCAATGCGAACGTGACATTGACGATGGGTACAGGCGTAGGAGAACGGTGTCGTACCTTGAATGCGGCGCAGCAATGCAGTTGGCAGTGGGTCAAGAACCGAAGACCGACACACCGACATCAACCGGTTGGTGGTGACTAACATCATGATTTATAACGGAGACACACACACGCATAGGCTGGTGGCCGATGTTAGACTCAACACAAATGTGTGTTTGTGTGTACACAAATGCTGACGTCACAGGTTCGTGCGTTGTTTCGGTAATTGACGTTCTAGCTAAAACAATGCCGTCATATAATATTTTTTTTACGGCGAACATTTTTAATTTATTTATAATAATTTTGCGCGCCTTTTTTGCGCACCTTTTTTGCGCGCCTTTCGAGCACCTTTTCGCGCGCCTTTGAACGGGCAGACACACGCATACTTAGGGCGATTATATTAATAAATAGTGTGGAGGGTGTTTAATGTTAATCTGGAAACCAAAATGATTATCCAATTTAAAAAAAGCAGAGTGATGTCCCTTAGCGTTAGGCTACATAATTGAGCGTAAATATATATATGATAATCCTATTAAGATCTTTTTTAGACACTTGTCATGCTTGTAAAACTCACCAGTAGCATTTTCGGGGGGGGGGCTAATGACGCTCCCCCAAATCCCCGATTCATGTGAGCAGGACCTAGAGTCTGGGGGTTGGGGGGGGGGTAACGCACACATAAACTTGTATATTTTGGCCCAAAAAAAAATCGACGACTCTTGCCATTAGAGAACCAAACGGAGCTGCGGTTACATCACAAATGCTTTGATGTCAACATCAAACGACGCAGTGTAACAATTTCATTTCATATGTTATCTTGTGGATTCTCAAACTTAAGGATTATAATTAGATTTAATTTTCGTGTCTTGATAGCTTACGCCAACCAGCGTCTGATAGCCTACCGACCTGCACATTGAAAAGCACTGATTTTTTTAAAAAAAGAAAAGAAAAAGTCATTAAATAAATTGTAAGCGACCAAATATTTCAGTGGAAGTTTTATTTAAAGTTACCCTTTTGATGTGACTTCACATTTCTTCAATCCCCCCTCCCTCCCCCTCGCCACGCATCGTCACAAAAGTGTGACCCCCCTCCTCCCTAGGAGCGTGACGTCATTTATAGACGGCCCCTTATCTCAAATCAAATTATGTTGTCCCATCCGAATAAATTATACAAAGCAAAGGAATCTCAAATAATTTAAAAGTACATATGATATGCAAAGTTCATTAAGTTCTTTTCTCTTCAAATGTTCTATTTTTAGCACTGAAAGTAACTCTTAAGAATATTTAAAAATAGTATTTTCAATAGTACTTATCGGTTAATGAATAGAAAATATTGCCAAAACATACACTTTAAAAATTTAGTTTTCGTGTTGTTGAACGCATAATTACGCCATATATCCACACATAAGTGACAAGAAAATGTATATTCTGTTTCAGTTTTGTATTTTCAAAATAAAACATACACAAACGAAATGTGAGAATAAAACAAGAGAATGTAAATCTTTACTAATGGACAGGGGTAGATGTTTCGTCCTATGCATTCACCAGAAAAAATATATACGAAAGTTTCATATTAAATTTAAATAAAATATTACCAGTTACGATACCCAAACTGTAAAAAATATTTGCAGCTTTATAACTTGGTTCCCACTATTTGGAGCCAACGTACCAAAACTTTTGTAATTATGTATCTTCCATACAGCTTCTATGGGTCTATTTCTCGCATATAGAATACCAGTAACTGAAATATCCCAAATCCCCTTACAGTAGGGTTAGTATGATTTTAGAGACACCGCATGGGGCCTGTTTATTAATATCGTACAAGTGTCCTCTAAAATCTAAACCGATTCTTCAGGCGATCCACATTATTCTCTTACAAAAGAGGCAAGACGGGGACTCACACGACTCACACAGCGCCTAGATGTATAAACTGATTAACAGGGGGAGAAGTGTTGAAATCATACATCTTTAAAAGTTTTGTATCAGCGAAGATGCAATCAGTAGGCCTATCCTATAAGCTAAAATGGAAGCAGAGCGGTTATTTCAAAGATTTTTCTGTCTCATTCTTTAAGTTAGGGCTCGGTAGCTTGCTAACCCCAAAAATATAGAAAACATATATTTAAAAAAAAAGTACATTATTGTTTAAGAGATTTTATTTTTAAGTTCACATGGGATTAAAAAGGCATTTCAAATATATAAAAAAATTGACGAATTTCCGACCTTATTAATGACAGTTCGGTATGGTAATCCTGTCTCGATTCACATTTTCTTTCCCTTTTAGAGTTTATTCTGCTGCTAATACCCTTGTAAACTGTGGCTAACATTGATGGGTTACGTTAACTCTCTTCAACCAGGCGCCAATTTGTGCACAAAGTACGGTAATTGGTTAAAATAATTAATCAATTAAAATTTAAGTCAATTTCGATTACATGTAAATCAAATCAACTGGCCGTATTTTTTTAAAAAAGAAAATTTAATAATTTTCTGTTTTAGCACAGCTTGAATAGAAAGCTCTTTGAAAGTTTTTTCTTTAAAAAAATAAAATTGTTATGATATATGAAAGTATGTAGTTGATTGTTAAAAAGGTTATACGTGAGCCCAGCACGACGCCACACACGGATCGTGTCGGCAAAAAGTTTCGTCGGCGAACAAACAAAAACAAATACTAATAGCAGTACGAAAATAAACTAATATAAAATTAGCTGCAGTGTTATGTACATGAATCCACCAACCAGAAAGATTAGGACAAGAGTAGTAGAGAGGTTTACAAGACTAAGTAAAAGTGGGCGGGCGATGTTTCAATATTTCATCGAGAATATCGCATTCATCCCTTGTGGTGTGAGGGTCCCACATTTTTAAAACGAGTTTGTTCTCAAGATTGACTCTGCCAGGCTTGTTAGTGCAGGATGTTATTATCTAATTTTTTAAATTGTATACAGTAAACAAAATCGGTACCTAAGCAATAAAAAAGATTATTGATACGAATATAGTTAAAAAAAAGAAAAGGCAATATATTCCATCCAGCTGTTTTTTGCCTCTTTAATGGCAATATTTGTGGTCTCTACATCAACCATCTCGTAGTTTTGGTTTTAATTTTAGTTGTCTCTGTTATCTACCTTAATTCGCCAGCAACCGTTTGCAAAAAAAAGTTAATAACCTTAAATTTACTTCTTAAAAAATTTAATCAAATTTTCTAATTATATGTTGTATCAATAATTAACTAATGGTGGTCGTAATATGATTGTATGCCTCTTAATTCTTTCTCTCATAAGTTTTTTTTTACAAGTCGATAAAGTTAGGATGCGTAGAGGTGGGAAAGTGGGGGTTGAAAAGTGAAGAAGAAATAAAAGAACAAGCTGTTATTAAGTGTAATGATTTCAAGAGAAATAACCAGTTAATTATTTTTATGAAATAAACTATATCAGTCGTTTATGCAATTTAATTCTTTAAAAGGCATTTTAGACTTTCAATCACTAAGCTGTTTCATTGTGAGATGGTATACTTTTTTAACATTTAATTTTTAAAATAGTATTCAACATGTCCATACACGAATGATTTCATAGAAATTTTACGCAAACTTCAATGAAACTTTCAGCTTATGAGAATTAAAATTCAATCAATGTTTAGGTCGTGGACGCAAGATAATACACTGTATCTCCATTCTGTTAAAATTCATCTTGAAGTATCGTTACTATAATTCCCCGGCCCACGTTTTAGTAGCAACCATGCGTTATCGAAAATAAGAACTCCACGAGACATCTGCTTAAGCCTGGCTAGGGTGCAAGTGTGATTTAAAATGGGGATCATATTGCTCCCCATCACAAAGAAGAAAATAAATCTAGTAGTTTTAGCCCATTATAAACATTATAAAAGCCCAAGTCACTCACTGCCTGTCTCCGTAACGCTGAGGGACATAGTACAACAGTCCATAGTAGTCAGCATATTTTTTGAGGCCCCTATCCTATTAACTCGTGAAGGATTCCGGATTCCACGCATCCGGTTCTGTCGTCAACGTTTTCAAAACGCTCGTACACACGTTTTCTGATTTGCTAGAGAGCTGAAATTTTTACAGTAGGTTTGGCTTGTGGGGAGGATAAAGGTATTACATTTTCAAATCGATCGAATGTACCGTAATTTAATTAATGCATTTTTAGTCTATCTCTATATGTAGCGGCAAGCTTTTGTTGACATTTTACGCGTCACGCTGAGTTATGTTCAACCATCCGTGACCAAAACTTTTTCCGTTTTACAACAAAGGGTATTTAAGGCAATCTCAGTCTGTAAATGTTTGTCGCGTTTAAGCATGATAAATACTTTTTAGTTATGTCTCATATATAAGGGATTTATAGTCAAAAACTTTGTTTTTACGGGGTTGTTTAATTCAATCCCTTATATTAACTTCCTTTGTTTTTACGGGGGTTGTCTAATTCAATACCTTATATTAACTTCACCGTCGTCTCTTGGGTTCGCAGGCGGTCGGTCGGGCGGAAAAACAAAAGTAAAAAATGACACACTTCCCGTGATGCATAGTCGTGTTGTGTATATGATATGTGTAGTGTGTATAGAAAATCATTACGGATAGAACAAGCGAAATTATTATAATGTCTTATATACACAATCCATGTGTTGTGAAAAAAAAATTCTGCTAAGTGGATCAGCGTACATATGGAAAGGAGTTAAGAATGTATAAGTTCATATTTATAGAAAATGTCAAATTTCGCTCACACATTTCGTCTCTAGATGAACTTGGCTAATGCGACATTTAACAGAACTTCGTGAATGAAATTACGTTTTACAAATTTTTTGTTAACGCGTAGAATCTAAAAGTAGAAAAGGAAATGAACAAAAAAACTTTTTAAAAAGAATGAGGCCCAGCTGCAGTGAGGAATGCAGAATCTCGCATGAAAAAGCAGAAAATAATTTTTGAGTCACAAACTAAGTAGTTACAGAGGGGGATTCAGAACTTTTGTGTTAGTTGATCAAATTTTATATCTCATATTAAATCCCACAATCGATCACAAAAATATCAATAAAACTTAGAGTTCTGAGTCCCCCTGTGTGACTACTTAGTTTGTGACTAAAAAATTATTTTCTGCTTTTTCATGCGAGATTCTACATTCCTCACTGCAGCTGGGCCTCATTCTTTTAAAAAAAGTTTTTTTTGGTACATTTTATTAAAATTGTAAATATAGACGTAAAATCATACTCATTTTGGTTTCGAGATTAACAGAGCGTGTGGTGCTTCTCGCCGTAAAATATTATATGACGTCAATTACCCAATCAATTATAAAATACTTTGTGTACACGTCAGGAACTTTGATATTTCGTATTTATCAAACAAGTTTAGGTTACTTGGGCTTTTGAAAAAAGTGGGCGCCCTAGTTTGTCAATATTAAATCAGATGAATTTCAGCTGCTGCTTTGTAAACAAAGTTTTAAGTGATTAAACATAACTACACATTCAGCATTTATTCTGATCATAAATTGTTTAAATCTCCAAAATGTATAATCAAAAATTTACTAAGTGTAAAAGATATGTTAACAAATTAATTAACCATTATTTCCAGCAAAAAAAAATGAGCATCCTCACTGGTTAGTTTCAACACTACATAGATAAGTCATAAAATATACATGATCTGTCGATAAATTCATTACAACTATAAAGGATCAGGAGAATGGTGCATCAAACCCTGGTGCAAAATGTACAATTTGGTGGATATATAATACGAGCAACCAAGCCCGTCCAAGGTCGTTCCCGCCACCGTTCGGTGGCATGTTGTAACTCCCCTTCAATAGCAGTCTCGACCGGCATACATGTGCATTATAGTTAAAATAAATAACTCTTAAAAACAGAGCTTATGAATATAAATCCCAACGCGCATAACTCAAAATAAATTCTTGGAAGAAATACTGCACCAAAAATAACTCGTTTTGAACGTCCGCGTAAAATTGATATGATTGGCTGTAGGAGTCATGTGTGTTTGAGAGACCAATTGCTATAGATGACGGGACAGAACTTAGCCTTTTATTGTATAGGATTGCCTAAATATGAATTAATACTATTGTCTTAATCTGTAATTAAATCCTTTATATTAACTTTACCGCCGTCTCTGTCTCTCTGTCTTGGGCGGGGGGGGGGACAAAAGTAAAGAATGATCCACTTCCCGTGAAGCCATCGAGCTGAAATTTGGCACACGGACCCGTGTCACCTAACAATGCATCGTTTCAAAATTTCAGATCTATCGAACGTACCGTAATTAAATTAATGCATTTTTAGTTTATCTATATAAACTACATGTAGCGGTCGCTATTGTTTACATTTTACGGGTTACTTGACTTCACGCCAGCCATCGGTGAACACATCTCGTGTTTTAACCAGGTGATTTACACCAGGAGTTGAGTTAACGCGTTGACGCCAGCCGTCCATGTCCACACTCCCTCCCCCCTTCACCCAGTTTTAAAGCCAGGGGAGATAATTTTGGTTTCAGTCTGTAAATGTTTGTCGCGTTTGAACATAATCAATACTTTTAGTTAAGTCTCATATATATGGGATTTATAGTAAAAACTTTGTTTTTAAATCACTTATATTAAATTCACCGCCGTCTCTGTCTCTCTGTCTTGAGCGGGCGGAAAAACAAAAGTCAAAAAATGACCCACTTGCCGTGAAGCCATCAAGCTGAAATTTGGCACATGGACCCATGTCAACTAACAATGCATCGTATCAAAATTTCAGATCGATCGAACGTACCGTAATTAAATTAATGCATTTTTAGTTTATCTATATCAAACTATATGTAGAAGTCGCTATTGTTTACATTTTACGGGTCAATTGACTTCACGCAAGCCAGCGGTGAACACATCTCGTGTTTTAACCAGGTGTACCGGCGTGCTTTTGTTTACAATTTACGTGTCACGCTGAGCTCGGTCCATCGATCGGTGAC
This sequence comes from Ampullaceana balthica, assembly GCA_944989445.1. Classification (NCBI taxonomy): domain Eukaryota; kingdom Metazoa; phylum Mollusca; class Gastropoda; family Lymnaeidae; genus Ampullaceana; species Ampullaceana balthica. The sequence continues at coordinate 34,983 of CALYLW010002558.1, forward strand.
CAGCCCTTCCGCTCTCCCAAAGCCCCCACCCCCAGGGTTATAAAGCAAAGGGGAGTTAAGACAAATTCTGTCTGTAAATGTTTGTCGCGTTTTAACATAATTATTACTGTTAGTTATGTCTCATATATAAGGTATTTATAGCCCAAAACTTTGTTTTTAAGGGTTTGTTTTATTTTTAAATATTTGTTTCGTAAAGGGACTTGTTTTAATCGGAAACGCTCTAAAGATTAACAGAGTTTTTAAAATATACATCAAAACATTACAACCCTTCCCTCATGGACTATTAGCAACAAGTAATAATATTTTTGATTTTTCAATAATTTTTTTTTCGGAACACAAATGCCCTTTTTTTAACCCCCTACCCTCAATTTCCTGTTTCATTGTTGTTCATTTATAACCACATTATATGAACTGTTTGATCTAAACTTTTTGAACTCGCCACACATTAGACAAACACGCAATGTTTGCTCAGCACCCAGGTCGGCGGCTAATGCCGGGTGTTTAGTCGGGTCGACTTTGGTCAAATTGACAAACGAGTTGGCAACGAGGCCCGGGTCCGAGAAGCTTTGATAAGTACACATGAAAACTCCACCTGTATTGCTGGCATTAATTTAATCAAACCTGGGTTATTTAATTATGTAAGCTAATTACAAAAAAACAACAAAAACATGTTGACACACTAATGTTAATGTGATGTAATGTCGGATACTGTTCGTGAGCTAAATTTAAAATCATTATTAAGTTAGTTTTTCTTGCCAATTTCATTTTAAAGTGAATAGTAAAAAATACTTTATTGACAATGCAAACAACTTTTTTTTTATCAAGCACCAACCAATTTTTGTTGGCTTGCCTTCCTCCTCAATAACTTTTTGTTGGTGGATTCGCCCATAAAAAGGCTTTATAAAAGCGAATGCTATTAAACGATTTGCAACACTATTGTTTGTGACCACTACTGACCAGGGCCCTTCTCGGCCAGTCGTCTATTGATACCTCAACTGATAGGCAACATGTGGAAGTTTCTAGTCTCAATGTTTCTGTTCTTTGTAATAAGCCATTGTAAGTAAACCAATTTAATTGAAGTTTAAGTGTTTAAATATGCCATGTCTAAATTTTTATTTAAAAATTGATTTAAATAATCCAAAGGACATGAAATTGTAGGTAATATTTACTGGCACATTGAAATTTTTTTACATTGCAAGATAGTTGAGAACGTTGAATTTATTATTATTACACGCTTTTATTTAACTCACACTGTTTGTATGTTGTATCCTTCAAATCTTGTAACGTAAAATTAAACCACTTCTGATGGTCCTAGAGATCTAAAAGGTTTACCACAGATAGATCTTGGATGACAATGCATTGTATAAAATTTTCAGATCGATCGAATGTACCGTAATTGAATTAATGCATTTTAAAAATGTAGTTTATATCTAAACAGCATGTGTAAAATTTCAAATCTTGTAACGTAAAATTAAACTTTTTCTGATGGTCCTACAGATCTAAATTTTTTATCACAGAAGGATCTTGGATGACAATGCATTTTATCAAATTCGAGATCGATCGAATGTACCGTAATTAAGTTACTGCATTTTTAAAATTTAGTTTATCTCTATATAGCCTATAGCATGTGTAAAATTACAAATCTTGTAATGTAAAATTAAAACACTTCAATAAAGTTTAACTAATTAAATTGAATTGATAAGGTCGACTAATCGATTAAAAAAATTTTTAGACTAAAAAGTAGAAAATAACATGCTTTAAAAAAAAACTTTTTTTTAAAAATGACACGCTTTTATTTTCATATAGAAAGTGCACTAAAAAGAAGAAAATAATTTCTATGATTACAGGTGAAATCCGTGAACCTGTTAACTGCACATAAAAGCGTGGGGCGCTCATCACATCATGAATCTACAATGCGCTACGATGGTTAATAGATAACAAGGAACTCTACAGTGACGTAGTTATCGATTATAATGCACAAATAAATCAGAATGATTTAGTTCGTGTGCAACAAATAGAACCAGAACAAAATGAAGATCAAGACGTTAGTGCATATAAAGAGATCGGAGATGCTTCGAGATGCTACTATCATATTAATTAGAAATATTTATCTATATGCAGAAAAATAGTTGCAAAGAGAAATGAGTTGTGATGGGCGCCCCACGCTTTTATGTGCAGTTAACAGGTTCACGGATTTCACCTGTAATCATAGAAATTATTTTCTTCTTTTTAGTCCACTTTCTATATGCAAATAAAAGCGTGTCCTTTTAAAAAAAAGATTTTTAAAAAGTATTTTATTTAAAAGAGAAATAACTGCACACAGATACATTTTGAAAAAAAAATCTGTATAATTGTAACATCAGATTTGAACCGGGTTCTTTTAGAGCTGGACATAAATTATGTCAGCACTTCTTTATAAAAGAAATTACCCTAATATTTGTTTTAGAAATATGTTTCATAAAGTTTAAACAATTTTTTTTCTTCACAAGATGCTCCTACCGTAAAAGGGTCAGCCGTTTTCTGCACGCGCCACTGTCCACCCGATCAGACCTTAGACGTGGTCAGATGCCAGTGCTTGAGCCGCCGCCAAACTGCTGTCCGACAAGCTTTTTGCCCTCAAGTGTCTTGTCCCAACGGCTGCCCCAGTGGCCTGGCTTTCTTTACAGACAACAGCGGCTGTCAACGTTGTGCCTGTCGGTCTTAAAACGTCTGCGCCCCTGTTCGGTGTCGCCTGTTTTGTCCAAACGGGAAGGTGCTGGATGACGTGGATGTCCTACCTGCCGCTGTAGACCAGGCGGCATTGTTGAAAACCGTGGACCGATGGCCTCCTAACTCACGAGTCCCTTTGCAACAGGAGACGCCTTAAAGTTAATCTTAATAATTCCATATTTTTGTTGGTTGAAGTTTTCATAACAATTAATACAGACACATTTGTAAAAATCAAAACAGTTTAAACATTTTGATGAGGTTTCAACGACTGAATATCTCGACATATTATAAAATACATTAGAAATTTTAATACTTTTGTTTTTTAATAACTTTTTATTGTACGTTTTTTAAATTGTGGATTTGTTTTTTTAAACCTTAAAATCTTGCAATGTTTTAATATGTAGTTTAGCACACTTTGAGAACTTTTAACAGAAAAATGAATCTACCCTATCGATAAAATATTTCTTTTGTTTTTAAGTCAAGTCTTAAAAAAAATCTTTATTGTGTTTCACCAAACTATTTCAAGTGCATAATTTTTTAAGTCGCTCTTAAAAATACATCTTTAATAATTGTTGAAAACATAACCATAACATAGATATTGAAATACATATTTACATAAATTGAAAGCAAAATAAAAGAAATTGAAGTCATACAGTCAATCCTGTAAAGGCTTCCCACCTCTCCCCTTTATTCTCATTCCGCCTACTCTCCTTAAAGGCTAACAGTCGGCTAACATAAGGTGGAAGATTTACTTTTATTTACGCTCAGGTTACATCCACTAATATAACAATAGCGAGGACTTTCTATAGACTTTAGAGTCTATGATTTCAGATATCTATTTAACCGACAAGGTCAAAGTTTAAGAAAGTTTTAACCAATGGAACATGAAGAAAAAAACTGTGGGCACAACTCACTAACAAAAACAAGAAAAAGAAAAAAAAACAAGCAATAAAAACTCGAAAGAGTATTAAGCGCAATTTCCAACAATTAGTCCATAACTATTTTTATTCAAGGGAAATCATTCTACAATACATTACAAGTCATTTGAAATCAATCATTCTGAATGTAAACAAAAGAATTGCCAAATACGAATTGCTGCTAAAATTACGGAAGTCGAACGAAAATAGATTTTTCAAAAATTCCTTCTCCAGCATTATAAATTGAAACAAGTGTTTCATGGCTGTTTAGGTAATACATACGATTTAAATTAAATATTAAACGTTCGTGTATTTCTTTTCCTGGTGAATGCATCTGTCCATAAATAATGATTTACATTCTTTTGTTTTATTCTCACATTTCGTTTTTGTATGTTTTATTTTATAAATACAAAGCTTAGACAAATGATAAATTCTCGCCTAAGGAATGTGTGGATCCCGAAAAATCAAATTCTGAGGTGTATTTTTCGGAAATAGCTTCTTTTGACCTACCCATAAGTAATATTTAAAATACTATTTAAATGTTCTTCAGATGTGTTAAAAATAGAACATTTGAAGAGAAAAGAGCTTAGTGGAACGTTGCGTTTCATATTTACTTTCAAATTATTTGAGTTTTTTTTTGGTGTTATTAATGGCAGATTGGACAACATAATTTGAGTTGAGATAAGGAGAACAATATCCAGAGTTGAAGTATATCATAGAGTTTATTCCCTTAACAATTGATTAGAGAAAAAGGGAAGAAAAATGGGCACAAGTTCCTAACAAAATCACAGTTTAGATTTAGAAGATCACGAAAGTAGTGTGAGAAGCTTAAAAACCGAAACTGAAAAAAAAAGGTTTTGCATCTATGTAAAATTGTGAACTTGTTTCAAACCAATTGGAGCCAACGCACCAAATTATTATATCTTCCACGTAGATTTTATGGGTGCATATCTCTCATATAGAGTACCAATAATTGAAATATCCTAATTCTGTTACCGTACGATTAGTACTGTTGAAGTGTTTAAGAGACACGACATGGGACTTGTTTATTAATATCGTACATGTATCCTCTAAACCGATTCTCCAGGCGATCCAAAATATCCTCTAAACTCCATTGAACATATTGTCAAACAACAAAAGATGAAAGAAGAGAACTTTTCAAACTAAAACAGCGCCTAGATGTATAAACCGATTTAACAAGGAGAACATTGTTGAAATTATACATCTCTAAAAGTTTCGTATGAATGTAGATACAATCAGTACCGTATAAGTTATAGTAAATGCTGACCGGTCGTTTAAAATATCTTTCCGTCTCATTCTTTAAATGATGACTCGGGTGATTGCTACCCCGAAAGATTTAGAAAACATAATTTTTAAAATTTCTTTATTATCCAAAATACACTATTTGTCAGTTAACATGGGATTAAAAGGGCATTGTACATTTTAAAAAATTGACGAATTTCCGACCTTATAGATAAAAGTTCGGTATGGTGTTTAGAGTTTAAACTCCTGCTGATACTCATGTTCACTGTGGCTAACATTGATAATTTACGTTAATTCTCTTCAAACATGAGTTAATTTGTGCACAAAGTAGTTGATAAAATTATTAATAAATTAACATTTATGTCAATTTCGATTACATGTATTTTCAAATAAAATCAGTATTTATTGTGTTTTTTTATAATTTAAAAAAATATTTAAAAAAAAATAATTTTCTTTGTTTTAGCATCGATTCAATAAAAAAGAGTTTTAAAAGTTGTTTTTGAAACACAATTTTTATATGATATATATCAATGTATATAGTTGATTGCTATAAGTGAGTTGATACAGCAATCATTCTGAGTAAAGAGAAATGTTTTATAAAAAGGGTACTATACGAGAGCGTGGCACAATGCCACATACAACCATCTCGTAGGTTGGGTTTAATTTTAGTTGTCTTTGAAATATACCTTAACCTGCCAGCATCCGTTTGACCTCCAAAATGTCAATAGCCTTAAATGTAATTCAAAATCATTAATCAAATGTTCAAATAAATGTCAAACATTAACACATGATGGCTAGTATATTTTATTATAAAGGTGGACATGAATCCCTGAAAATATCATACATTAAATTAATTAGTAAAATCGTATCTATTAATCTGATCGCTATTCGGACCCCATAGTCTTAGTAATCGAAAATTCTTATTTGATAGGCTTAATAAGGGATACTATTAAGAATATTGTTTATATTGTTTAAATTAATAACGGCTAAGCATTCCTGGTCGCATGGAAGTGTGTAGGCTTGTTGTGCAAACGATATAGGGATGTATTTCCAGTGGTGGATTTTTTTTTCATTTATTTTTTTACACTTAATTTTAAGGATACCGGCAAACAGATATTTCTTCGTGTTAGGTTCGTTCATGAATAATGTTTTTGGCTGTGAAGGCCGATCCCGTAGTATAGACAAAGCATGAGCAAGGACCCAATAGACTATTTAGTTAGTCTTATATTAGCTGCTAGAATCATTTTATTTAAAGGGACGCTGGCTGGATAAGGCCCCAGTTTGAATTGCAGCCAGGGGCCCCGTGCAGTATTAATGCGCCCCTGCATGATGGTCGTAATATGTTTGTATGCCTCTTAATTCTTTCGCTAATTTTAACAATTGTTTAAAAATAAAATCGCTGTAAATTGGATGCGTGGAGTTCGGTTAAGGAAAAAAAAAGGAAATAAAAGAAAAATTTATGTAAAGGTAACATTTTTCAAGGGAAATAACAATGTAATTATTTTAAGTAATAAATAGTATCAGTCGTCTCCGCATTTCAATTATTTTTTTCTACTTCAGCCTTTCAATCATTTAGTGGTTTCCTTGTCTGATTGTATAATTTTATAAATTAAAAAAAAAGTATTCAAAGTGCCAATACACAAATGCATTCATATAAATTCCACGCTAACTTCAATGAAACTTTCATCTGATGAGAATTAAAATACATTCAATTGTTAGGTCGTGCTTATGTTATTTTACCACTTTATTTCCATTTTGTAATCATTCACCTTCTAATGCCCAGTCGGCGTGTTGGTTGCAACGATGCATTTTCGAAAATGACCACTC